>CM073772.1:12223768-12266326 GCA_037158775.1 Hetaerina titia | reverse complement strand
TTAGATGAAATTGGAATCGAATCCTAACCGTTCCCAATCCCCTCTGATCTCGTTTAGGAGTCACTCGCGTTTTTAGCACTAACTTAGAGCATTCAGGAGATGAGTTGAAAGGAAGCGTTACGCCACAGGTGACATTTCCAACAAATTAATGTCACACTGCAATCCACCACAAGCTCGCGTGGCGACGAGGGATAGGACACAGAACAATAGGATAGTATAATTATAATTCTGGAGCTTCAGGTAACCATCTTTTGGAGTATTTTGAATAGTTTCAGATGTTCATTTCCTCTTTCTTTGACATCACTACATCTACATAATAGTCCGCAGGCCGTCGCAAAGACGTGTGGCAGGGGGTGGTAGGCCAACAGCCATTCTACATATTATATATTCCCTCTATTTCCTCATGTACCTGGCACCCCGCGACTCACTGCGTGGAAAGGTGGCGATCAAACACCAATCATGCAACATGCTTACATTGATTATGAGTATAATATGATTAGCAGCATTCCCTATGCCTACACAAAGAGGACAAGAAAAAAATATTGAAAGAGCGCAGGCACAGATCCAATTCAGACACTTATTACAGTTTAGTATTCTACGCATTCCGGACGGACAATTCACAAATCCAATAGACTTTATATAGATTCACCTTTACTACTCCACCTGGCAAAAGTCGCCACACTTGCATCATGTTTTGTGTAAATTTAATCTTGTATACCCCTATTTTCGACAGCGTGTACCTACTATTTTCTTAGATGCCCCCCCCCTTTTATTGTTGTCGCGAATTGTGTGCGGGAAAAATGAATACATGACTCTATCACTTCGGCAGTCTCTCTAATTTTATGACAATTGGTCACCCAGCCAATGTATTTAGGGGACCTAATTTTAATCTCCAATGTCAAATGCGAAACCACAAGCTTTATACGAGGCATGTTTTTTAAGTAAGTACCGTTTTGCGATTCTGCCGCCGCAGCGCTACGGTCGGCGTTCCGAACATGCGCGCTGGTTACCTACATCTCTTGTCTACGCACTGACGTCATTACAGTCTGATTCTTCATTGTATACGTTGTTTACTGAGTGTTTAAGATGCCTCCGACAAGCGTGAGTCCCGCTGATTGTGAAGTACGGGCTATTATACGATGTCTTAGTGCTAAAGGCGTAAAACCGATCGATATTCATCGTGAGATCGTTGAAGTTTACGGACAAAACATTATGAGTGATGGAATGGTAAGGAAATGGGTGAGAGCATTTAAAGATGGCCGCACAAATGTGCATGATGAAGAACGGAGTGGTCGTCCTTCGGTCGTTAATGAAGATTTGGTGCAGAAAGTGGACGAAAAGGTGAGAGAAAACAGACGCTTTACAATTTCATCATTGTCCGACTGCTTTCCTCAATATTCTCGTAGTGTTTTGTATCGCATTGTGACCGAGAACTTGAAATACCGGAAATTGTGTTCACGTTGGGTTCCAAAAATGTTGATGGATTTGCACAAAACCCAACGTATAGGCAGTGCATTGACTTTTCTTGAGCGGTACCACAATGAAGGTGAAGATTTTTTAGACCAAATTGTTACTGGTGACGAAACATGGGTGGCCTACGTCACACCAGAATCGAAACAACAATCCATGGAATGGTGACATTCACCATCACCCAAAAGAGTGAAGTTTAAGCAAACAATTTCTGTCCGGAAAATCATGTGCACAGTTTTTTGTGACAGAAAAGGAGTATTGCTGGTGGAGTTTCTGCCTCGTAATGAGACAATCAATGCAGCGTCTTATTGTGAGACATTGAAAAATCTGCGTCGTGCAATCCAGAACAAAAGACGTGGCAAGTTGAGTAAGGGTATCGTTTTGCTGCATGGCAATGCCCGTCCACATGTGGCTAATCAGACCAAAGATCTCATCAAATCATTTCAATGGGAAACTATAGATCATCCTCCACACAGCCCTGATCTGGCGCCCAGCGACTATCATTTTTTCCTACACTTGAAGAAATACCTGGGCGGTTGGCGTCTTCAAGACGATAACGAAGTCAAAACATTTGTGATGCAGTGGTTAACAAGTCAGGCGGCAGAATTTTATCAGGAGGGTATTCAAATACTGGTACCACGTTACGACAAGTGCCTCAATATTCACGGAAATTATGTAGAAAAGTAGACTAAGGTACAGGCTTTCATGTAAAAATAAAATTATTGCGATATCTTTGCACGTCTTTTTTTAATTCAAAAACGGTACTTACTTAAAAAACGAGTCTCGTATATTTGTCATAAGTTTAATATTGTCCCGAGTCTTTGCATATCCAAAGATTCCCACCACAGATTCTATATTAAATATGTGACACTTTGTGTCCTTTGGAAAACTGTGTCACGACCAAAGGAGTTCCTAATACGGTTTGCCGACGATGAATTTCCTTTAACATCCAATTGCTTAGCTCGTATTCCGGCATATTAGTGTGGGTTTATAACCACAGAACACAGTATTCATTAAACTGATAATTATGAGGTGTGTTAAAAAATTAACGGGAATGTTTTTCATTTCGCGGGCTTGGAGAGTCCGATTGTCAAACTTTTTTTTTATTATGTTGGTATGCCTTCCCCTGAAGTATGATAAAACTTTCAGCTGTTTTTAATGTGGACTTTGTCTGTGACAGCCACTAGGGAAAGATGTATTTTATGAGCTCGGCGATTTTCGTTTGTTAAAAGAAATGGATCAAAGAATTTATATAAAATTTTGAAAAAAAATGGAATAATGTGTAACAAAGTGAGTTAAAATATTAAAAAAGGCCTATGGTGTGTGTGTTATGAGTAAATCAAGAGTTTACGAGTGGTATAAGCGTTTCCAAGAAAGCCATGAAGACTTCGAAGATGACGAACGCCCTGGACGCCCCAGCACATCAACAATCGATGAAAACGTGGAAAAAGTGAAAGAAATGGTTATGAATAATCGCCGAATCACAATTAGAAAGGTCGCTGATGATGTTGGCAAATCGATTGGATCATGTTATGACATTTTTTCCAATGTTTTGAGTATGAAACGCGTGGCAGCAAAATTCGTTCCAAAATGGCTTTTGCACCACGATAATGCACCAGCTCACACTTCATTGCTTGTTCGTGAATTTTTGGCCAAAAACAATACTGTAACGGTGCCCCAGCCTCCATATTCGCCAGATAAGGCTCCGTGTGACTTTTTCATATTTCCAAAAATTAAGAGAACCTTGAAAGACCGTCGCTTTACAGCCGTAGATGACATTAAAAGCGCATCGTTGAAAGAACTAAAGGCAATCTCAAATATCGAATTTGAGAAGTGTTTCAGGGATTGGAAGAAGCGCTGGCACTAGGGCATTATCTCCAATGGGGACAATTTTGAAGGTGACAAGATCAATGTATAAGAATAAATAAATATTATTTTCCGAAAAATTAAAATTCCTGTTAATTTTTTAACACTCCTCGTATTCTTTCCATCTATCTTGGATCTTTCTGAGTCAACAATAACCTTATCCCACTTATGTTTAACTGTTAGCACAGATCTTCCCTTCTTACTTCCCGGTAATAACTTAACCTTGATGTAGAGCGCACCAATTTCCTCCTTCCTCTGTAGACTTTCCATATTCTCGCATTGCGTTTTCCACCATGTCTCTTTGCCTTTATTTGTGGACCGTCTCAATTTATTTTTTCACTCTTTGTACGTCATTTTGCCTAACTCTGTGTATACATTCTTCCGTTTTCTTCTCTCACCTATCATTGTAATCATATCATCCGTAACCCATGGTTTCCTTGTCCTTTTCCCATCAATCGTTCCTATAGTGTCTTTTGCGGCTTTCGAAATCACTTTCTTGATACATTCAACATTTTTCTTCGAAAGTACTCAGCTCTTTACCGTCATCTATGATTTTTTCTACAGCCTGCTGATACTCCTTTCTCGTCAATCCATTTAATGCTTCTACATGCCATTTCCTAATCCGTAGCTTCTTCCTTTTCTTTTTGAAACGGGCGCTACACTCCACAAGCACTAAATTATGGTCGGAGTCCGCATCCGCTCTCGTCGAAGCTGTGAGAATTCGTCACACTGTTTCTGTGCTTAACCATAATATAATCTAACTGTTATATTTCTGAGTCACCTGGCATTCTACGCCTTTTTTGGTGTATGGCGGGTATGCAATGGGTCTCTTTCCCATTTTCCCCCCGTTTCACATTAAATTTGACAACGTAGCGCTCTTACGATGACCAAATCATTGCGGAGCGTAACGAGGTCACGTTGTAGAGATATTTGGCAAACAAACTATCCACAGTCCGCAAAAATTGGGAGCCAAATTCCACGGGCCTCCAGTCTTTCCTGAGATTCCCCTCCCTGGAACCCAACCAGCGAAACCGTCGCCCATCCATCTGCCTATCCAGAGAAAATTAAGTTTTCGCCTAGTTTTAATGTATAGATTCTAATTAAATTGGTAGACCATCTTCCCACTGCGCCTTGTTGGTCTCCAGTGATACCATTGGTGTCAAAGCATCCATAAATCAATTCAGTAATAAAATAATATAACAACACCTCGTACATTGATCCAGTACGACTAGTCCTGTAGTTAAAGCCATGCCTGTAATCTTCGTGCTTTTGCAGGCTAGTAAACGGGGATAACTAATAATAATAATGCGCCACTTTTTATTCGTTCATAACGAGTCTCCAAGAAGCATAAAACTTTGTTGTTCGAAACATGAAGGAAGGTGGGAGAGTGGGAGGGAAAGATGACCGGAGGAGAAAGGATAAAGTTTGTTGAAGGAAAGCGGAAATAGAAAGAAAAGGAAGGGAGCATTCCCAAAAAAAGGAATAGAAAGAAAACAAAAAGTTTCGCTCCTGCTGTCCACTTGCATCTCGTGAAAATGACTCAAGCGACTTTGATCGCTGCTCTTGAAATTCTTTGGCGACAATGGTGGAGAAGTTTACGCTGTTGATTGGCCATCTGCTGGGGATACGTTAATCGCAAGACGAAGGACACACCTTCCATAGGTAACGACTTGATTACGATCATTGTCACGTAGAAGGACTAACGAGGGATGTTCAAATAGTTCCAGTACTTTTTAAATAGCGCGCCTCCAGTGAATTATGTTTTAATTCGCTTAGAGACACTGGGTGCGCGAAAACTTCCCAAGTAACGGCCTTCAACCACTCGGCTAATATCTTGATTTTTTGATTAGTTAATGCCGTTTATGTGAAGGGGTGTTTGTGGAGTGCGATGAAAAATCGAATCCGTCGAAATTGAGCTCTTTGAAGTAGCAGCGTTGTTCTGTGAAATTCTGCGTGAAACTCTACAAATCCTTCGCAAAAACTTTTCAGTTGATCATCAAGGCATCATATAGTGAGGATACTACGAAACGTACCGCGTGTTATGAGTGGTTTATTAAGTCCAAAAAGGGACTTCATTTATTGGAAAACAACAAGTAATCCGGAAGACCATCTATGTAAACTGATGACCCCCACATCGAGGAAACGAACGATCTCGTTCGTGAAAATCTTAAATTCGTAATGGACTACTTTACAAATGTTGTAGCTCTGCGCTTACGTTCGACGGATGAGAGAAATACTGCTTAAAAACCCAGCGGGTTCGAGTGAAACCGTTCCGAGTAAATAGAAATTTAAGCGATATATTTCTCATAAACGAGTATTCGTATTGACCTTTTGCCAAGAGTCGTTCGAATATATGCAACTGATTTGGGCGATATGTAGTGGAAGTTCGTCTTGATGAGAAAAACAAATTTGCACTTTTCCACAGATTTTAAATCTGTGTATTGTGTTTTTCATTTGTCGTTCGACTGTTATTCCTAAATACTGACCATCCTCCATTGTTTTCGGGAATTAAACCCGCATCTCGTGGCGGATTTCAATCGAGTTTTTCACTTTATTTTTCACTGATCTTTAGGTTTGTAAGGTGCAGTACCACCCTGTTTCTTATTCTGCATCAGTTAGTTACGCTCTACCCCTGGACTACCGCCACCCACATAACTCATAGATGTACGCATTAGGAATAAAAATTGATAGTCTTATAGAGAAATGGCAAACACAAATTCTCATTAATCACCGCGCAGTATTTTTTTATCAGAAAGTGTAAAACGGAAGTGTTCGTATTGAATGTCCATTTTGTACATTCATGTGGAAAATCAGTGGAAAATGTGCAAAATGTCCGTATATGTTAAACTTTTGATGCATATATTTTATGGAAATTAGAAGGTAGCACGTAACTCATATCCGTATTGATGGTGAAGAATAGTATGAAAATAAGCATGGCAATCAGCCCACTTCATTTTTTGCAAGATCAAGTCCATGGGGCCGTCTCCTTAGGGAGTTATCCTAAGGTTGTTCAACCAAGGGGCTTTTATAAAACTACAAAGGTCAACTGAAAACTTCTCGGCCTGATCATTAAAATGATAAGTTATGCTTTAAAAAATGTAATATTTTTCAAAAGAATAGCTTTAAAATCAATAAATTTCATTCAGCGTTGTTTCAGTGTCTCCTCTCTCTACTGTTCTTCCGGAAGTGCTGCAAAGGCAAAAAAGGTGTCCAGAGGCAACTTGTGATTTGTTGGATGAGATGAAAGTCCGAGGAGGGAAAATCCGAAGAGTTAGGGTGGATGTTCCAGCACTTCATAGTGAAATTTCCTCAATTTTCCCAAAGCCTATACACTTTTATGAGCAGGTCCATTGTCCTGATGGAAAACAGTTTTATCCTCTTAGCATCAAATAAAAATGTAATAATCACGACGGCGGACAAAGGGTCACCTGTCGTCTTGCGAAACAAAAAATACTACGACGCTGATGCATTACGCCTATTATATGACCTGTCTTGCTTTGCCCCTCTGCCCCATGTCCTAACCCTTCATACCAGAAGGAAATTCTCTCTTTTCTATCCAATTTTGGTTCCAAAGGACTTCTCTCACCAAAAGATACAACCATTCTTTCTCCACCTAATCCAATGATCCTCCACTTCTATTTGTTACGCAAAATTCACAAAACCAATAACCACGGACGTCCAATTGTTTCCGGCATCAACTCATCCACTGAACGAATCTCCGCATTAATACACCACTACCTTTCACCCATAGTCAATTCCCTCCCTTCTTATATAAAAAAATCGTAACACTTTCTGGAAGGTTTACACTCAGTCAAAATACCTCAAGACACGAGAATTCTTATGGCGACAAGAGACGTTACATCCCTCTAAAACTCCATATCCCGCAAAGAAGGCCTAAAGTCCTTCAAATATTACCTCTCCCTCCCTCCCATGGACTACAACCTTGTCGTGGTGGAAGGGCTTGTGTGTTCCGATGACCCCTAGAGCTGTGCTGGCGGGAGTAATAATAATTACTCCTGGAAGGGTCACCCATGCCAGATAGGTCGAAGGTTAGGAGCCAGACGAAAGGTAGTCCACGCAGCGTCTGTTCCTCAGTGAGGCGGCTGCAATGGCGTCTGATCCCAGTGTGGCGGCCATCAAGTGATGGTGTCACGTTAAAAACACTATTGAGGAAGGCAACGGGAAACCACCTCAATTATAATTCCCAAGAATATAATGATGGACACTATAGATAATATGACTCCTGGCAACTACGGGACTCGGCCCAAGAGGCCGTGTGTCGTGCCCGGCAGCGGGAGAGGAGAGGCTTCCGCGGTCGTCATCCCACGAAACCCTTGCAGGGAAGAAATAATAACAGCAGGACAGAAGACTCGGAAGAAGACGAAAGTAGTTAGAATAAGAACCTGGAACGTCAGGACAATGTTGAGGAGAGGCAAATTAGAAAATATTAAGCGAGAGATGGAAAGAGGTAATATAGATGTTTTAGGTCTCTGCGAGGTGAGATGGAAGGATAGCGGGGATTACTGGAGTGACAATTATAGAGTGATATACAGCGGCGGGGACGAGAGCCAACGAAGGGTTGCCGTAATTTTAAATAAAGGGGTAGGAAGAAGCGTAGTCAATATAGATCAAGCAACTGACAGAATTTTACTCGTAGAGATTAAAGCGGAGCCGACAAATTTGGTCATTGTTCAGGTATACATGCCACCGAGCAACCACAAGGAGGAAGAAGTCGATAGGATGTACGATGAGTTAGAGGATATCACCGCGAGTGTTCCAGCAGGGAAACATTTGATAGTGATGGGGGATTGGAATGCGACGGTAGGCGAAGGAAGAGAGGGTGATGAGGTGGAAGACTATGGGTTAGGCACGAGGAATGAACGCGGGGAGAAAGCAATTGAATTCTGCAGGAGACAGGGGTTAGTCATCACTAACACATGGTTTAGACACCACAAAAGGCGTATGTATACATGGAAAATGCCAGGTGACTCGGAAAGGTATCAGTTAGATTATATTATGGTTAGGCACAGGCTTAGGAACAGTGTGATAAATTCACAGAGTTTCCCAGAAGCGGATGCGGACTCTGACCACAATTTAGTTGTTATGACATGTAACGTTCGTTTCAAGAAGATAAGGCAAGGGCAGCGGGTTAGGAAATGGAATTTAGAAGCAGTAAATGGATTAACGAGGAAGGAGTATCAGCAGGCTGTAGAGAAGATGATGGATGACGGTAAAGAACTGAGAACTATCGAAGAAAAATGGGAATGTATCATTAAAGGGATATTGGAAGCCGCTAAAGACACAATAGGAACCGTTAACGGGAAAAGGATAAGGAAACCATGGGTAACGGATAAGATATTGCAAAGATGGATGAGAGAAGAAGATGGAAAAATGTAAACACAGAGTTTGATATCCCACGCAGCTAAAGTTATTCTCAGGATCATCAACAAAAGGATAGAGAGTAAGGTAAATGATTATTTAGGGGATGATATTTGGGTTTAGGAAAGGAAGAGGTACGCGTGATGCCATTGCAGTAATGAGATCACTAGTCGAGAGGAATATAGAATGCAATCAGGACGTTTTTGCCTGTTTTGTAGATTTCGAAAAAGCGTTTGATAGAGTGAATTGGGAAAAACTAATGCGTGTATTGCAGAAAATAGGAATGGATTGGATGGACACGAGACTGATCCGCAACCTGTACATGTCTCAGACTGCTCAGGTGCGAGTGGGGAACGGAGAGTCCGGATGGGCAGTGTTAGGAAGAGGGATAAGGCAGGGTTAACCATTGTCACCGGTACTTTTCAACGTATATGTAGAGGAAATGATTAAAGAGGCGTAGGAAGAACTAGAGGTAGGAATGAAAGTTGGAGGGGAATTCGTAAAATCGGTTAGGTTTGCTGATGACCAAGCATTAGTTGCTCTGTCAGCCAAGGGGTTGCAAGCATTACTGAGTGAATAGGAGGTTCAGTGCGATAAATATTGGATAAGAATCAATATTAATAAAACAAAGGTTATGCGATTTTCCAGAAAGAAAAAAGCTAAGCTAAATATTAAAATAGGCGGGGGAAAAATAGAGCAGGTAGAACAGTTTACATATCTCGGAAGTGTTTTGGACCAATACGGTCAAAGTAGTTGGGACGTAAGGAGAAGAATTGTGCTAAGCAAGGAGGCTTTCCCAAGGAGGAGGGAGTTGATGACGGGGACGTTGAGTAGAGATGTTAAGACAAGACTCGTAAGAACTCTGATATGGAGCGTAGCTATGTATGGTGCGGAAACGTGGTCACTGAAGCAGGAGGATAGACGTAGATTGGAGGCTTTTGAAATGTGGGTGTGGAGAAGAATGGAGACGGTGAAATGGACCGAAAGGAAAACAAATGAGGAAGTACCGGAGATGGTGGGTAAGGAGAGGGGTTTGTTGAGAGAAATCCTATGGAGGCAGGAAAAATGGATGAAAGGCGTATTGAGCGGTAGTGGAATGTTGAAGAAGGTAATAGAAGGGAGAATGTTAGGCTAACGAGGAAAGGGTAGGAACAGGATAGGGATGTTGGATGGGATGAAGGGAGGAAAGAAGTACACAGAGATGAAGAGGGACCTGATGTAGTTTAGGTTGCTGGATTGGGTTTTGTTTGGAGTTACAAAATATTTTTTTGATAGTTGTGTCTATCCAAAAACCTAACCTAACCGGTAGATTACCTAATACTAAATTACGTCTCCCTAAGACCCACACCACACACCCTGTCCACAGATTTTCACATCGAACTGACCCAACTCGCCCTCACCAAAAATGCATTCAAATTTAACAACAAAATCTGCTTACAAACAAAAGACACCGCAATGGGCAAGCGTATGGCTCCTCCATACGCCAATCTTCTTATGAGTAAACCTGAACATAACTTTCTCCAGCAACAAACCTTTAAACCACTCTTCTGGGCCCGCTAAAATGATGAAATTTTTCTCCTTTGGTCCCACGGTCGCGAAACTTATCCTCCTTCATTTCCTTTCTCAACTCCTCCGTCTCGGTATCTTTCAATTCATCTATTTCTGATTCTAATATTACTTTCCTGGATATGGACATTCACCTTCAGAACAATAAGTTTAACACCTCAGTTCACATTAAACCGACGAACAACCAATAATACCCCCATTTAAATAGCTGCAATCTATCACACACAAAACGCTACATCCCTTTCTCACTCTCAGTTCGTAGCCTGCATGTCTGCAACAACACCCCCTCCAAACAGAAATATATGGACCAGATCTCTCATGAAACGCGGGTACCCTGAAAAACTACTGAATGGTAAAATTCTCAAACCATCAACCCAATACACTCTTCTCCCTAAACCAAGCCGCCCAAAATGCCAGAACCTAATCATCACTTTCTTCACCGGAACCCACAAAATTTAGCATATAATCCGTGAACTCTTCCCAATTATTCATAACAGTCAGTCACATTAAAAACCCCTTGATTCTCAAATTATCCCTCCGTTACGTTTAAACTCCCGTCGAACTAGCGAGACGACTTTAAGTCCACAAGACCATCTGCGGACCCTCCTATCTTTTCCCCCCCAGACACCATACTTCCCTCCGAGAACTTTCAGTCTGACCTGAAGAAGGCCAAGGAGTAGGCCAAATGCTTAAACAATCTACAATGTGAGTGTCCTTTTACATGATTTCCGTTTTATTTTGTGTTCTATTGTGCCGTTATCTATATATATATATATATATATATATATATATATATATATATATATATATATATATATATATATATATATATATATATATATATATAGATGATTTCTTCGAAGTAACACGGAAGTGTTGAATAAAAAACTTAGACAGTAACACACAGCACGAGAACACATAAAAAGAACACCCACAATAATATCTTGATAATTTCGACGGACTCGAGCTCCGTCTTCTTCGGAAGATAAGATATGACTCATATATATATATATGAGTCATATCTTATCTTATATATATATATATATATATATATAATAAAATTAAATAAGCACAAAAGTTATTTTATGGCAAAACCTAGGGAGTTTAGACATGAAGACCCTAGTAAAAACCCCCACAGAAAAACACCCACAAAGATTGTGGGTGTGAAAACCTGCGTAAACCTTTCAAAATAGTAAAAAAATAAATAACAATGATAAAAAAATTATAAGAAGAAGAAATAAACAAATAAATAAAGTACAATACATACGTATATAAGAAGTGTGAAGTAGAGTACAATGTAATATGGATGACGAGCATGGACTGGAGGCCTTGGAAATTTGGATGTGAAGAAGGATGGCTAAGGTAAAATGGAAGGCTAGGAAATTAAACAAAGAATTACTAGGCATTGTTATAGAGAGGAGGGATTTTTGGTGAAAAGTCCTAAGGAGGTAGGAAAGTTGGATGGAAAGCGTTTTTTTTGTATGTTTTAATATCCTGCAAGCCACCGCTAGGGTGTGTGGCAGGGGGTGAATACGCACCCGACTAATTTTGACCCGAATATTTTTCCCCTACCGCGGTCGGAAAATGTTACTCTTATCCGGTATTGGCGATGAAATATTGAAGGCTGCATTTTGGAGTGGAGGAGGTTAGGAAAGCGTGGAAAGGTATGAATAGGATAGGTATGCTGGGCGAAACGTATTAGAGATAGGAAGTCTTCGAATTTGAAGAAGAGTGTAATGTAGTGCAATGGTGTCTGGTTTGGTGAAACGAAGAAATGTAGTGATTGTTGTTAGACTTATGCATGCACTCAGTGTAATGGCACATATACACTGAGTGCATGTATAAGTCTAAGAATAATCCCTTCATGCTCTTCTTTTCAATACGTATTTACTTAAAGATGCTACGCAGTATTGAAGCAATTTCGTAGAGGAAAAATATCATTTTTGGAAATTTCATGTTTCATTTTGTTCGTTTGATTGACCGAATTCAACCGAATAAGAGCTAAAATTGTTTTATAGCAATACGTAGTCTGTGTGCATCAAAAATCAACCTAAAACGGTAAACTTAAACAAGTAACTGCTCCTTATCCACCATCGGGAGCAGCAGTCACCCGCCGAGTAGGCAGAGAGGGGAAGTTGAAAGGTGAATTCCGAAGTACTCATAGAATTTGGGTGCAGAAGATATTGAAGAGTCATTAAACGTCGAAGGTCGCGCTGGAAGTGCGAATTTTGATTAAGAAAAAGGGAGAAGGGAAGAGAATGAACTTTTTGCAATGTGTAGAGTTTGACATAAGTATCGAAGGACTGAAGAGTGAATAAATATATGGAAAAATCGTAAATTTAAAAATGTACCGAAAGTCTACCGTTTAAAACAGGTTTAGGATGGACGCAAACTGAGCACTGCTCAATTTCCTCTTAGACTTCCCTAACGAACTCAACCTTTACACTCTAAAAAAATTCTTCGATTCCGCACATTTCCATCCACCAATCCACCATTTCGTGTAACAAACTTATCCTATTCCTTCTCCATCCTTGTTTAACTAACATTCTCCCCTCTTTCGCGGCATTCACCATCGAATTTTCTCTCTGGATTCACCCTTCCTATCTTATTAGTATTTCCCCTAACAACCTCCTCTCCTCTTCCACCATGCCTGAGAATATTTTTTGTTTTCTTTGTATCCTTTTATCTTTCCCATCCTTTACCACGCCCATTTTAAAAAGAGCCTCCAAACTTCACTTGTCGATTTGCTTCAAGGTTTCATCGCCCTGTAAAGAAATCCATATCAAAGCTGTCATTAACGAGTCTTTTCTTAACATTATTATTCAACGTCCCCGTCATTCTTAGACCATCTTGTTCCAAAAACCTTCTAAGTCAAGCTAACTGTTCCCCTCGTTCCATTTTGTTTTCTTCTATATTAACATTTAACTTGTGAATACGCATATTCTATCAACTAACATACAAATGTACCTACGAATATACCTTATGTCTATGCAACGTTTAATGTTGTGTTGACTTAAGTTGAATTAAATATAGTCAATATTTCTAAATTGACTTTCGTTTCTTACTAGTATGATTCCTGATTGCCCGTGGAAAGAACTAGTACTCGTGTCTATTTGTACTGCAACCAATATCCATTATTGTATCTGTGTGGTCTGATCTACCTAAATAGTGTGGGACCATAATAATAATTCCTATGGTGTAATTGTTAAACACAAGTCAATTCGATTCGACGGTAATCTGTCGTTCACGAATCCAAAAGATGTATCGTATATGTGTCGGGGGCTGTTTGCAATTAATCGATTCCCTTGAGAATCGAACTTCTGTTGCGAGCGGCTCATTGAACTAGAAGAAAGAAAAGGAAGGCGGGGTGCGTGGTTGCTACGGAAACCAGAGGATTCTCCACTCGCCCACTGAAGCCGCCATCAATCCACGCGCCGCGGCAATTTAAGGGGAGGCAGCGGATAATTAAATCACGACTTTATTATCTGGCCATCCATTCCTTTCCCCTTTCTCCTCCCTGTCCGTTCGCCCCACAGCTCTCTCCCCATCTCGCTCGATTCATTTTGAATTACCGGAGAAGTGGACTACCCAAAAATGGCTACCCGCCTATTTTTTTCGTTTATTTTTCCAGAGCTCTTATTTACGACATGGCAGTCGGACACCTCAATTTTTTTGGGCGTAATCTTTGTGTGTTCGGGGCTGTTACATTCTCCTGCTCGGTCTCCTGATGCAAAAGGAAACTCATTCTTTTTTAATTAATACGCCAGACGACGTCGTTACTCTTGTTACGCCCGGGCTCGGTGCCGCAGTAAGCAATATTTATTCACTTAAATTACACCCACTCGCGGGATTTTTTAACACTTCATTAGTTAACTGTTCACTTAGGCCTAATTATGTGGTATTCTTTAATCGTGATTATTTTTCATATGGCGATTATGAAAGATGTTTCACTGTAGAAAACACATTTTATTTAAGACCCAAATTATTTATTACTGATTACATATGAGGTCGTTACTTTGAATGAAAAACCAATCACACATTAGTCAACCCGAAGGTCGGTTTAGTAGGCAATAGCAAAGTTCACCCAGTACTAAGCCCGACGGCGTGTGAATATTCACACATTAGGATAATAATGGGGGCCAGTTCCTTTCCCTGTGCCGATTATGGTTTCCCGGGAAGATCTGGTACCCGAATTCTCACAAAACCTGGGTGGAACTGCAGGTACCCAGAGAGTTTTGCTGGGAATCGAACCCGGGCCCTCCAGTCAATAGTCCAAAGCTCTACCCATGGACTATCGCGACCCACACACATACGCACACGCACGCACGCACGCGCACGACAGCACCCCTACGCAGTATAGATTCCAAATTTCCGTCTCTTGGTCTCTCAACGTGTTCTATTCCATCGACTTCGCGCTACATTTACTTCCCTAAGCATCCAGTATCCTTCCCTGGACCTCTCTTCCTCCCTCAACACTTTCACCTCTTTCCTTAAACGCCAGATAGTAACTTAGCTCTCTGGTTGCATATGTGCTCTCCTGCCATCTTATAGCTATTCTTGACATTTATTTTGTTAACTTCTCACTATTGTTAATGCTTTTACCAGATTTTTTCTTAATGTATTTCATATGTTTCGTCTATCAACCAATGTAAAAGACTTTGTGCCATTTTTGGCTGCTTTGTTAAAGAAATAAATAAATATTACGCAGGGGTGCTGTTTACGGCCATCAGTTTCAATTGAGATGGGGGAGGGGGGCAGTGAGTGACCTCGCCCCTTCTCTCAGAGTGAGACGCTCTGGACTGCTACGCCCATCAATTTTAAAAAAAGACATACCGTCGGGAAAGCAAGTCTTCCGATTCGATTCACGTTAAAGTGGAACCCTTTGATCCTTCCGAATGAGATGCCTCTGGACCTCTTCATCGGAGGAGGAGACCGCCTCTTCGGTCGGGCGCCCTTCTTGCGGCCAGGTTACCAAGCTGACTCGCCGAGGTATCACGGGGATCAAGTGGAAAGCCAGTTTGAAGGGATTGAGGGAAGATTAAGGAGTGATACCTGGGGTTACGACCCACAGCGATGGATTTCGGGTCCAGATCATTAATCCTCGGCCCCACACAACCACTTCCCCCTCTCCAAACGTGTCGCACCCTCCAGCTAGAAGGATACGACACGAAGCGCGGGCCGTCACATCTCGAGAGAGAATGATCTCCCATTCGCTCAGGGTCCAGAAAAAAACGGACCGCAAATCAAGCGAAGTGAGAAAGAGGTCGGAACACTTCGAGGAAGGGCGGGGGTAGGGTGGGGGGAAGGTGCGTTGAGAGGGGATCGCAACAGCCGCCGGAAAGAGTGCAAAAACTTTGCGAAAGACTAATTACTTGGCTTTTCGTGAAAGACTAATCGAAGACTGACTAATTGGAAAGGGTTATCCTAATGACTGACGTTATTAGATCATAAGTTACAGTTTGCTGTCGAAGAAAATTTCGGCTATACTGCTGCTGCGGTCGACAAAAAATCTCTCTAACTCCTACTTTTAACTTATTATTTTAGATATTTTAGCATCCTGCAAGCCACCGCTAGGGTGTGTGACAGGGGGTGAATGGACACCAGATTAATTTGGACCCGAATATGACCCTACTGCGGTCGGACAATTTTATTCTGATCCCTTATCGTTCGTGGGAAAAATGTTCTCTTAAATCTATCTACACTTAATCTTTCTAATTTCACTGGCATGATCTCTCCTTCCGTAGTATGATGGAGGTAATAATACATTTTCACCATCGATTCTAAAGAGACCTCCTTTGAATTAATACAAGAGATTTAATCTATGATGAAACCTTCGCTCCATTAATTGATCCCCAACCTAGATCCCTGAATAATTTAGGATAACTACCATCATTTAAATCATTTTATCATAACGACGTTTTACAAATCTTACTCCTATACGATGCACTCGATCTAATTCGGTTAACAATTCATCTTCGGGAGGATTTAAAATACTAGAATTTATTTGCATCAACATTGGTTTAACCAAAATATTTCAATATGTAAATTTTTATGCGTGAAAAAGTGCAAAGGAACCCGTTGAAATCACCCCATTTGGGGACTCGAGACCACAGGCTATACTGAAAATGGACGAAAGAGCATTTTCAATAGTCCTCGGGAGATTCCATTCACAGATATCTTTAAAACGATCTATTAAGTATTAGATAAGCATACTAAATTGTAATCCAAAGTATTTAATTGAGGGAGAGAGGTTGAAAATCGTGTTTGGAAGAACCTTAGACGGACAAATTGGTGGGAGGATAAAAAAGAACATAATGGAGGGAAAGAAGGGAGGAAGGAAGTTATGTGGAACTGAAGAAGTGCTTCATATATACTGTGGGATGAAAGAGTTTGTCTTCTTAAGCGAGGCTAAGATATGCAGGTGGTATCTGTCTGTGTCCAACAAAAACTTCCTTTGAACAGTTGAATGTCGAATAAAATAAGCTAATATGGGGAAGGGAGAAACGTGAGGTCAGTGCAGTAACAAGGACATTTCTGGAATTTAATATTGAATACAAATATGGTTCCTTCGTATGATGCGCAGATTTTTTATGTGCTCAAAGAAGCAGAGCAATGTTTCATTTACGTCTACATAATACCCCGACAGCCACCGCAGGGGCGTGTGGCGAGGGTGTTAGGCCACGAACCATGAAACGATATAAAACCAAATGCAAAACGAAATCATATCACCTGTGCACACATACGAGGGTCATCCGGAAAGTAGTACCCGTTCGTGAAATAAAAACACAAAAGTAAATATTAACAAACATAAAAAATTTTATTTGAAAGGGGATACTTTAAACTACTTCTCAACATAATCTCCAAGCAAATTAAGGCATTTGTCATAACGTGTGACAAGTTTCTGTATTCCTGCTGCATAGTCCTTCGCCGCCAGCTCATTGAGATACAGGGTCACTCCTTCTTTAAGTTCTTCATCGCTGTCAAATCTTTTTCCTGCCAAAAAGTCTTTAAGCTTTGTAAAGAGATGAAAATCTGAAGGGGCCAAGTCCGGGCTATACGGTGGATGGTCGAAAGTTTCCCATTTGAATTGCTGCAAAAGTTTTTGTGTTATCCCAGCTGCATGAGGCCTGGCATTGTCATGAACGAGAATGACACCAGTAGACAATAGACCTCGCCGCCGATTTTGTATTGCCCGCCGTAATTTCTTTAATGTTTCACAATACGCATTGGCATTAATAGTGTCTCCACGGGCCATAAAATCAATAAGCAATACACCTCGTCGATCCCAGAAAATGGTTGCCATGAGTTTCCTGGTGGACAGAACTGTCTTGAATTTTTTTGGTTTGTTTGGTGAATGAGCATGATGCCACTCCATTGACTGTCGTTTACTCTCAGGTGATGCATAACAAACCCATGTTTCGTCACCAGTAATTATGCGAGTCAAGAAAGAGTCTCCTTCATCAGAATAACGTCCCAAAAACGTCAGTGCTGCAGCCATACGCTTGGTTTTGTGCTCTTCTGTAAGCATGCGAGGGACCCATCTTGCACAAATTTTTGCATAATGCAGATGGTGTTTAACAATTTCATGAACAATTGTTCGAGAAACATTGGGAAAATGCTCACAGATGTCATCAATTGTGACGCGCCGATCGTTCCTCACGAATTCGTCAACTGAGCTCACCAGTTGGTCTGTAATGACAGACGGTCTCCCCGAACGCTCATCGTCGTGTGTGTTCCCCCTCCCCATGTTGAAGTTGCGACACCACCGCCGAACAGACGACTCGTCCATTACATTGTCTCCATACACCTCCTTTAATTGGCGATGAATATCACATGGGCGAACGTTTCTTGCATTGAGGAATTTAATCACTGCCCTCACTTCACAACTGGCGGCGTTCTCAATTTTTTTAAACATTGTAAACAATCACAGAAACAACACAGGCAATGCTAGCGTCACGCAACTTGGCTCAGAGAAGGCAGACAAGCCACTGAAGCTATCTGACCTCGTCCAGCGGCTACTCGCGTCGTCAGCACTTCATGCGGCACGAACGGGTACTACTTTCCGGATGACCCTCGTATTAATTTGATCATTCACTCGTCAAAATTTAATTACACGAAAGAAAAAGGATTCTAATTATCTATTATAAGTATCTCCTACATGATTGCGGTCATCTCTATTTTGATCTCTAATGGTTCGAGGAAAAATCGACATTGTGAATTTATGCGTTTTAAAATAAATGTCCTTGATTTTACTTTGGTGATCTGCTCTACCATAATACGTCGGCGAATGTAATACCAAAGTGGTCTGAAAATTTCCGACGTAACAAAGATACTCATACACTTGCAGCATACTCATGGTGGGGCCTAACCAACGTGAAATAACAAAGCTCCTTGATCCTCTCATTACAATTCCCAATTATTCTTTTTATGAATCCTAACTTTTTACTTACTATACAGTTAATATTACGAATGTGTTTTGCATCGCGGTAGGCAAGGGGTAAAGGGTTTGGCTACTGACCGGAGGGCCGGAGTTCAATTCCTGGGAAAACCTCTCTGGGCACCTGCAGCTACACCCAAGCTATGTGATTTTTCGGGTACCAGATATTCCTGGGAAACCATAACGGGCACACGGCAGGGAACTGGTCCCCCTACCCTGATGTGTGAATTTCACACGCCGTATAGGGCTCAGTACTGGGTGAACTCTACCATCACCTACCAAACCAACCTTAGGGTTGATTATTGTGTTTATGGTTTATATATTTAAAAAGATATAGATTGGTTTAAGTAAATTGACCGTATATGGGCGTATGAAAAATAGTGCGTGTACTTGTATGTTCAAGTACTTGTGTGTTCGTATGTAATTACGTATACATGTAGCGAATATTGTTGTATTCTATATGTATTATTACTACCTCCCTTCTCCCTCAAAGAAGGTATTTGGCTCCTAAGTGCCTTCTCAGACACTGGGTATATGTGGGTCGCGGTGGTCTAGCGGGTAGAGCGTTGGACTGCTGACCGGAGGGTCCCGGGCAAGGCCCTTTGGGCACCTGCAGCTCTACCCAAGCTTGTTGATTTTTCGGGTACCAGATCTTCCTGGGAAACCATAACCGGCACGGAAAGGAACTGGCCGCCCTACCCTGATGTGTGAATATTCACACGCCATCGGGCTTGGTACATGGGTGAGCTCTACCATCACCTACTAAACCGACCTTCGGTTGATTACTGTGTTTATGGTTTATATATATATATATATATATATATATATATATATATATATATATATATATATATATATATATGCGGGTCGCGGTGGTCTAGCGGGTAGAGCGTTGGACTACTGACCGGAGGGTCCCGGGTTCGATTCAGGGCAAGGCACTTTGGGCACCTGCAGCTCCACCCAAGCTAGTTGATTTTTCGGGTACCAGATCTTCCTGGGAAATCATAACCGGCACAGGGAAAGGAACTGGCCCCCCTACCCTGATGTGTGAATATTCACACGCCGTTGGGCTTGGTACACGGGTAAGCTCTACCATCACCTACTAAACCGACCTTCGGGTTGATTACTGTGTTTATGGTTTATATATATATATATATATATATATATATATATATATATACATATATATAATATATAATGTGGTTATCATGTATATTTATATAAATACATTTAGTCATAAGGATATTTTCATGATATATGATGGGTGCTTACTGTCTTTGGCTTGGATCTTGTATGCTTTTTATTATTCCAAATGAACTTTATGTTTGCATTTTTACATTTATATTTCACAACAAACACCATTTAAAACACTCTTATTTATATTCTTATACATAAACATTTTTAAAAATGGTACATCTTTGTAATTATCGATTGCCTTAGAAATATTTTGCGAATATTCAAATCAGGAGAATATTTTCTTTCGTTTGCTTAAACATACCGGTGCTAAAGGGTGCAGTATTTGTCTATTCCACGAAATGTCCGAGTCCTAGAACCAAACAACTGCACCACCATTCTATTTTACACCCACGTGAATGACTACGCCGTCCGCTATTGACTCGATTCTTAATAAAATGTACGGCGGTAAATTCATGCTTTCAACTTCCTGGTATGCTTATTTGATTACCAACTGAACGACATCGATAATAATGACTTAATGCCAAACATGGCCAGTCGCGCAACACGCATTTCGTGTTCCTGGTGTTAATTATTCGGTTGAGTAATTGCAGTTTTTGACGCAAGCGAGCCGTTGATGGAAGTGGGATTCGACGCGCGTCGCTGCTTTCCTTTCACAAAATGTTTCCGCGCCAGTCAGTCAGTCCCCCTTTTCGACTAGAGCGGGGGCGGAGAAGGGGGTGGGGAGAAGGGGGTTTGGCGAGGACCCGTTCGTCCCGAATTCATCAATCACCACCGCTTTCATATTCGACGAGCGTCGAGAATTTCCTTAAGCCGGCCGTCGACGCACGGGGGACAAGCGGGAGCTGTCGCGCCCTACGGTTCACACCCGGGAAAAGATGGCGCGGTTAACGAGGGTTATCATTCAATCCGGATTCCAAGAGGATACCAGCAGGAGTATTTACACGGACTTGGGGCTTTAATGAACATAATACCTAGCATCCAAAAAGTTAAATCTCTGGGTCAGTTGAGTAACGGCATTACCGTGTACGCACATACACTCACAAACATATATGGTAAATTTATATACACACACACACATACAAGGCTGGTCTGCAAAGTTTCCCACCTAACAAAGGTACAAGACATTTATTTCTGAAATTTTCTCCGCCGAAAATTTTTCACACCACCCACGTACATGCATGTGTGTATATATAAATTTATATTTATAGATATATATATATACATATATATATATATATATATATATATATATATATATATATATATATATATATTCCCAAACTGATCATCCCCTAAGTAATCATTTGCCTTACTCTCTATCCTTTTGTTGATGATCCTTAGAATAACTTTAGCTGCGTGGGATATCAAACTTATTGTTCTGTAATCCTCACATGATGTAGCCTTTGCCTTTTTTGGAATAGGAACTAACACCTGCACGTTCGTGACTTTTCCAAGAAAGTGACTATATATATATATAAATATATATATATATATATATATATAAATATATATATATATATATATATAAATATATCCCTCCCATGGACTACAACCTTGTCGTGGTGGAAGGGCTTGTGTGTTCCGATGACCCCTAGAGCTGTGCTGGCGGGAGTAATAATAGTGGGGCGGCCATTAAGTGATGGTGTCACGTTAAAAACACTATTGAGGAAGGCAACGGAAAACCACCTCAATTATGATTCCCAAGAATATTATGATGGGCACTATAGATAATATGAGCCCTGGCAACTACGGGACTCGGCCCAAGAGGCCGTGTGTCGTGCCCGGCAGCGGGAGAGGAGAGGCTTCCGCGGTCGTCATCCCACGAAACCCTTGCGGGGAAAAAAGAGCAGCAGCAGGACAGAAGACGCAGAAGAAGACGAAAGTAGTTAGAATAGGAACCTGGAACGTCAGGACAATGTTGAAGAGAGGCAAATTAGAAAATATTAAGCGAGAGATGGAAAGAGGTAATATAGATGTTTTAGGTCTCTGCGAGGTGAGATGGAAGGATAGCGGGGATTACTGGAGTGACAATTATAGAGTGATATACAGCGGTGAGGACGAGAGCCACCGAGGGGTTGCCGTAATTTTAAATAAAGGGGTAGGAAGAAGCGTAGTCAACATAGAGCAAGCGACAGATAGAATTTTACTCGTAGAGATTAAAGCAGAGCCGACGAACTTGGTCATTGTTCAGGTATACATGCCACCGAGCAACCACAAGGAGGAAGAAGTCGATAGGATGTATGATGAGTTAGAGGATATCATCGCGAGTGTTCCTGTAGGGAAACATTTGATAGTGATGGGAGATTGGAATGCGACGGTAGGCGAAGGAAGAGATGGTGGTGAGGTGGGGGATTATGGGTTAGGCACGAGGAATGAACGCGGGGAGAAAGCAATTGAATTCTGCAGGAGACAGGGGTTAGTCATCACTAACACATGGTTTAGACACCACAAAAGGCGTAGGTATACATGGAAAATGCCAGGTGACTCAGAAAGGTATCAGTTAGATTATATTATGGTTAGGCACAGGTTTAGGAACAGTGTGATAAATTCGCACAGTTTCCCAGGAGCGGATGCGGACTCTGACCACAATTTAGTTGTTATGAAATGTAATGTTCGTTTCAAGAAGATAAGGCAAGGGAGGCGGGTTAGGAAATGGAATTTAGAAGCAGTAAATGGATTAACGAGGAAGGAGTATCAGCAGGGTGTAGAGAAAATGATGGATGACGGTAAAGAACTGAGTACAATCGAAGAAAAATGGGAAAGTATCGAGAAAGGAATATTGGAAGCCGCTAAAGACACTATAGGAACCGTTAACGGGAAAAGGATAAGGAAACCATGGGTAACGGATGAGATGATTGCAAAGATGGATGAGAGAAGAAGATGGAAAAATGTAAACACAGAGTTAGGTAAAATGAAGTACAAAGAGTTAAACAATAAATTGAGAAGAGCCACAAATAAAGCAAAAGAAGAATGGTGGAAAACGCAATGCGAGGATATGGAAAGTTTACAGAAGAAGGGTGAAATTGGTGCTCTATACAGCAAGGCAAAGTTATTATCGGGAAGTAAGAAGGCAAGATCTGTGCTAACAGTTAAAGATAAATGGGGTAAGATAATAGTTGAACCAGGAAAAATCCAAGAGAGATGGAAGGAATATATAGAAACACTGTATGGTAAAGAACTCAGGCCGACAAGGTTAGACATAGAAAAGGAACATGACGTAGAAGAAGATAGCTTAGGTCCAGGCATACTCGACGATGAAATAGAAAGGGCATTAAAGGAGATGAAAGCAAATAAGGCAGTGGGGGTGGACAATATTCCTGTAGAAATGTTGAAATGGTTAGGGAAAGGTGGGAAGAAGGCCATATATGGGCTGATTCGTAGTATCTATGAGGAAGGAATCTGGCCGGAAGATTTTGTGAGATCGGTGTTAGTTCCTATTCCAAAAAAGGCAAAGGCTTCGTCATGTGAGGATTACAGAACAATAAGTTTGATATCCCACGCAGCTAAAGTTATTCTCAGGATCATCAACAAAAGGATAGAGAGTAAGGCAAATGATTACTTAGGGGATGATCAGTTTGGGTTCAGGAAAGGAAGAGGTACGCGTGATGCCATTGCAGTAATGAGATCACTAGTCGAGAGGAATATAGAATACAATCAGGACGTTTTTGCCTGTTTTGTAGATTTCGAAAAAGCGTTTGATAGAGTGAATTGGGAAAAATTAATGCGTGTATTGCAGAAAATAGGAATGGATTGGAGGGACAGGAGACTGATCCGCAACCTGTACATGTCTCAGACTGCTCAGGTGCGAGTGGGGAACGGAGAGTCCGGATGGGCAGTGTTAGGAAGAGGTGTAAGGCAGGGTTGCCCATTGTCACCGGTACTGTTCAACGTATATGTAGAGGAAATGATTAAAGAGGCATGGGAAGAACTGGAGGTAGGAATGAAAGTCGGAGGGGAATTCGTAAAATCGGTTAGGTTTGCTGATGACCAAGCATTAGTTGCTCAGGCAGCCAAGGGGTTGCAAGCATTGTTGAGTGAATTGGAGGTTCAGTGCGATAAATATGGGATGAGAATCAATATTAATAAAACAAAGGTTATGCGATTTTCCAGAAAGAAAAAGGCTAAGCCAAATATTAAAATAGGCGGGGAAAGAATAGAGCAGGTAGAACAGTTTACATATCTCGGAAGTGTTTTGGACCAACACGGTCAAAGTGGTAGGGACGTAAGGAAAAGAATTGCGCTAGGCAAGGAGGCTTTCTCAAGGAGGAGGGAGTTGATGACGGGGACGTTGAGTAGGGATGTTAAGACAAGACTCGTAAAAACTCTGATATGGAGCGTAGCTATGTACGGCGCGGAAACGTGGTCGCTGAAGCATGAGGATAGACGTAGATTGGAGGCTTTTGAAATGTGGGTGTGGAGAAGAATGGAGAAGGTGAAATGGACCGAAAGGAAAACAAATGAGGAAGTACTGGAGAAGGTGGGTGAGGAGAGGGGTTTGTTGAGAGAAATCCTATGGAGGCAGGAAAAATGGATGAAAGGCGTATTGAGCGGTAGTGGAATGTTGAAGAAGGTAATAGAGGGGAGAATGTTGGGCAAGCGAGGTAAGGGTAGGAACAGGATAGGGATGTTGGACGGGATGAAGGGAGGAAAGAAGTACACCGAGATGAAGAGGGACCTGGTATAGATTAGTTTGCTAGGTGGGGAGTCACAAAATGGTTACTTGATAGTTGTGTCCATCCAAAAAGCTACCTTAACCGGTAGATTACCTAATTATTTATATATATATATATATATATATCTTTTGAACGGCACAATAGAACAGATAACACGTAGAAGGACACTCACACTGTAGATGATTTGAGCTTTCGGCCTACTCCGAGGCCTTCTTCATGTCAGCAGTCTGACCTGAAGAAGGCCTAATCATCAGTCAACTCAATCATCTACAGTGTGAGTGTCCTTCTACGTGTTATCTGTTTTATACTGTGTTCTATTGTTCCGTCCAAAAGTTATATTGCTCTCGTGAGTACTTCCGCATCATCTATATATATATATATATATATATATATATATATATATATATATATATATATATATATATATGTATTCAGTCACAGAGAAATAGAGATAAGGAAATGGGAAAGGAACACAAAAAAGGACGAACACAAGAGAGGTGGGGAAGGCGGATTTGAGCAGATCACAAATGTAAAAATATTTTCCTCGACCGGGACTTGAACTCCGGATCTCTCCACTTGCCGGGCGGATGCTCTAACCTTTTGAGCTATCGGGAAAATGTACTTTACACTGAAATATGCGATCTTATAAAGCGCGAAAATGCTCCGATTCATTGGCCAGGAGAGGAAAAGGGATAGGAACACATTTAAAAAACAAACACAGGAGTTGTGAGGAAAGCTGATTCGAGCAGATTACAAGCGTAAAAAGTTTCCTTGACAGAGATTCGGACCACGGGTCCTTCGACTATCAGCGCCGATGTAGTACAAATGTATGTACTTTCCTCGGACAATCAGGGATCTCAATATAAAAAAATCGAATGAAAAGCAAAATGAAGATTAAACACTGAGGGATTGGACATGTAGAGAATTCGTAGGTACATGTGGCTTAGTATATGAGTTGCTTGCATGTGTATTTGAGTATTTCTCTGGTGATATCCCAACTCCCTTTGCCACACACCCTTGCGGCAGATTGCGGATTAATGGGTAGATGTAGATATATTGCCTTTATTTTTGTAAAAAAAATTAAAAAAGATATTTCTCTCAAACTTTATAGTTATAAAATACAAGCCCAGGTTAAACCGAGTGACATAATATTCATGACCAATGTAGTAAAAAAATAATTGGGTAACGGTAACATGTTAACGAGAATAGTCATGTCGCTAGCACTCATCTTCTCTCGTTTAGAAATTTAACATTAGTAAGGACAGAAAAATGTCTTAAGGTGTACACTATTTTTAATATTTCATACGACGGCTAGATAAGATTGGTTAAATGACGAAACCATGACTTACTCGTACATACTCAAAGGGTATAGTCTCACGAAATCCGACGAACGCCGTGCTATCCATATTTTTTTTCAAGAGATACAACAATGGAAGCAGGGGTTTCTGGGTACACCATTTTGGAAATGTCTCCTTACATTATCATTGTTCTGAAACCCACTGCTCCTCTCATATATCGGTTGGCCTCGGAGCACTCCATCTTAATTTGTATGAATTTGAAAAATGCGGGAATTAATTTTCTTCGTTTTATTTTTCCATAAATGTTGACACAGAGGAGGGACTAAAGGATTCATTCTTCTTGCCATTATAAACTTGAAACCTTGCATCAAGATCTGAAATATTTTCCTTTCATTTCCACGAAAGACATAAGAAGAACTGTTTGAAAAATATTTAGCAAGGAGTTATTTCGCCTGTTTCGTCTGCATGTGGTGTCACTTAAAATCTCGGCACGCCGGTTACACTTAAGATAATTATCTTTTTTCTTAGCACTAGAGTTATTATGTTGCGAATTTAAGTGTAAAGGAATAGCTAGCTACTCGTACTAAGTACGTAACTTTAACTACCATTAAGGTCATCCATTCGTATTGGTCAATGAAATGTCCAACAAACACTAAAGTCTTCATTATATAGAATTTTTTTACTTCATAAGGAAAGTGCTCAAAGATGTACTTTAACATCAGTGAAAGAAACACAAAATAAAAATGAATAAAAATTAGTTTTTTTGCGAAAGATCAACATCTACAAAATACCCCGCAAGCCACCGCAAGGGCGTATGGTGGGGAGCGTTATGTAACCAGCCATAAGAGAGATTAAAACCACATGAAAAACCAACGTATTCTTGCAAACCTAAACCCAAAGAGGCGTATACATTCGTGCGAATACCTTCTGAACCCACACGCCATGCAAATGTAATCACATGCACATCAGATTTGGTAAAAATCTATTCAATAAAATATTAGAATAATTAGATTTGAAAACTAAGAAGGCCAACCTCTTATATTACATGGACATGAAACTCATAGCCTCCGTCCCTAAACAACCAGGTAGGGAATTCGAAGCACCGCAGCAGGCAGGCAGCGGAAGCAAAGATGGATACTTCATGTACATAAAACCTCAATCTCTGCCATTGTTTGATAAACATACTCATCAAACAGACAGCGAGGTAATGCCAACACATTCTGTAAACAAAATATTCATTTTCTTTTTACAAGAAAAAGGTTCATCCATCCCTCAGTTTCAATTTTTTGGTGTTCCTATTATAGAGACATCGACCTACTCTTTAATTCTATTTATTTCATATCTATTGTAATATTAACAAAAAGATAATATTATTGATACAATTTTCAGATTGGTCGGGTGAAAGTGACGAATGGAGAGCCGGGATAGGAAGTGGCTAGAAGAGGGTAAGAGAGGGACCTATTTTATCATCCGTTAATGTTATCGATTGTGAAGGAAATGATAAAAGAGGTATTGCAAGAACTTATTAGAGTGTTTATAGCGTTAACGTAAAAGCATCTATCCACTTTTTTTAATGAAATATATTGATCCGTCGGAAAGAGAGTGAAAATCGCATAGCTTCAAAAATTGACGCCTCGGAACTCATTAAAATTAAGTTTAAGTTAAAAAACTGTATAGTCACATCATATATCTTTTTGTAATCGACGCATTAATGGGTTTATATTTCCTTTGATCTCCAGCCATGAAAACATTACGCATCGTGTCACGTTCGTGCTAGAGGTCAGTTCAAAAACAGTCTTTCTATGATCGAACTGCTTGTTATATAACAAACACTGTGGCAGGTAGCCCTGTAGGGGCATCTGTGACAAGCAAAATACCGCTTGTCCGTGGCCCCATCTCGACTTGTCTCCGCACAACAGCGATTCTTGTCTGAGCTTACATCACACGCTTGCTGTACAATTTTTTTTAAATCTACCCTATTATCCGCAAGCCGCTGCAAGGGTATGTGGCGGGGATTGTTAGGTCACCCACCATAATTTTTGTGTCGGTGAGAATGAAGGTGTGCGTGTGTTCATTGAATTTTGTTTTGACCTCGGGAAAGGTGCAACTGAAACTAATGCAAGTTCGGATGTCGCGAATGAATATGAAGGTGATTTTGGAAGTTTTATTCGATTGGGAAGGGATCATTCAATATGGCTATGTCCCCAAAGGACAAACAGTGAATGGACAGCACTAAGCAGAAGTTATGAGAAGGTTGAAGCACGCCATGTTGAGGAAGAGACCATAAATGTGGAAAAACAAGTAATGGTGCTTTCATCACGACAACGCACCGGCGAACACATCATTGATTGTTACCGAGTTTTAAGCCGAAACAGGGTACCGGTGACACCCCAGGCCACCCTACTCTCCAGTTCTCGCTCCAGCGGACTTACCCTATTTCATAAGTTAAAATCCACCCTGAATGGACGCCAACTATTAAAGAAATCCACCGAAATTGTTCTGCATACTTAAAAGACTATCCTGAAAGAAGCGTTCCAAGCGTTATTCGAAAGCTGGGAAGAATGTTGGGAACGTTCGTTGTATTGGCATCCAAATGGTTGACTTTAAGTCGATAAGCATGATTAAAGGAAAACTCAAGTATTCATTCACACAGACTCATCTGTTTTTGAGGAGCCTTGTAATCTCGATCCAACATCCTTAAAGCTAAACCCTTAGTTCATCAAATATATATTTATCACATTTATATAGTTGTCATAGTTCCTAATCGAGGTTTGGTCATCGCCTGGTTTTCGGGTGGGTTCTCTGCGCCGATCGATCAACTCCGTTCTTGACAATTCTCACCCGTCGTCCTGACGACGGATTGCATGGGCATCGCATTTACCAAGCAGTCATTAATCTAATTCTCTCACGCTGACATCACCTCAGGCTCCACCTCACCGCCCCTGCCCCTCCACGCCTCCCTCCGCCACGTCCGCTATGGAAAGCATCCGAGGAACACAACATCAACAGCTACGCCCAGCGCCCTCGAAGAAAGGTCCAGCACCAACCGACCGATCAGCTGTTCGCACACGGCACTTTGGCCCACCTCACTGGGCCAGCTATTGAAAAGAATATATTCAAAAATGCCTCCCATTTCGTCTATGATGACCATTGTTTTCCAAAAAAATATTAGATAGATCCTGACTACACTCAGGCCTGTTCCTCCTATTCCTTTCCTCTCCTATTCCTTATTTACTTAAATGACCTCAGTACCGTAGTTAATAGCAAGCTCCGTCTTTTCGCCGATGATGCAGTAATTTATGGGGACATTCGAAGTCACGAAGACAGAGTCGTGTTAGCCAACGACCTAGATGCAATTCAAAATTGGTGCGATACATGGCAATTGGAATTAAACTTTTAAAAATGCGTAGTAATGCATTTTTGGGAAAAGAGTAATTCCCTCCGTTATAGTTACAAAGTGAAACAAACCAAAATTGCGAGAGTAGATTCCTTTAAAAACTTGGGTGTAACAATTACTCACGATCTGTCCTGAGGAAAACACACACGAGAAATATGCGGTTGTGCTAATAAAAAATGGGATTTGTGAAAAGAGTGCTAGGTAAATGCGACGAAAAAGTGAAGGAACGATGTTTCCTTGCCTTGGTCAGGCCCTAACTAGAGTATGCTGCCAGTATATGGGATCCTCATAACATAAATTTGATTTCGGAATTATATCGAGTTCAGTTGAGTTAAGTCTTCCTGCAGCATGTGTACAAATTTGCACTCTATTTGATAGTTTTTTACTGACTATTTTTTCCTTTTTCTTTCCTCTCCCTAATCCGCCCTCATCACTCACCCTTTCCGCCTGGTGCTTGCGCCCCATACCAAACTTCTTTTTGGTGGTTCGCAGGGTATTCTGATCGAAGTCGATCTAGATCCTAATTAACGAGGCTTATCCAGCCAAGTATATCATTGCTCTTCAAACTTTCCGCCACACTTCAACCTCCTCGTCACACGGTTGTGTCAATACTGCCCCAACTTGAGGTTACGCACGTCAATCACCTAGGCTCATCAAGTGCTTTCTTTGATGGATCATCAAGATGCATAAAGATTTTTCTTTGATTGATGGATTCAACCCCGAGGATAAAAGTTAGCTCGTCTAATTGCATCTACTTGCTTCGAAGAAATTTTCTATTTGTAGTACTTCTGATAAAATTCACAAAAATAAAAGAAGAAATAATAATTCCAGGGGCCGCCGAAGTTAAGGGATGCTGGGTCCTTGTTGGTGGGCTCCTGTCAAAAGCCCCCAGACCAAAAATCAATCAATCAAGGGTATCAATCAATAAAATATACATTTTAGTCATTGGCACTTAATAATATATTAATAATATGATGTTAGTTTTAAGTAAGATAACTAATGCCATTGATTTTATTAAAAGCATCCTGCAGAAGTAGTTAAGAGGAAATCTCCATATCTCGTAACTTTAAAGTTTGGGCCGATGTCTTGCATGGCCATGGATTCTATTAGAATAATCCCCTCCTTACTTTTCAGCTCAGCATGACCTGTTTTCATGTGGTGTTGGTCTATCGTATAAGTGGTTTTGGCTTAATTATTTTCCTTCCTTTTTAATACGGGCGAGAACGTTTATGGAGGGTGAAATTAACACTTATTAAAGACTAAGTTTTTCGCTAAGACGTATGCATTTGGGTTTGAGAAAAGGGGTACGTCTTTTCAGGGTTTTTAATGGACGTTTTTTCTCTTTTCCTAATCCTTTAAACGCGCTTCCTCTCCCTCATCCCTAATTTTTCCCACCTGGTCCCTGTACCCCATGCAACACACTTTTCCGGTGGATCTATGGAGTATTTATGCAGACGTATATTGATCCGAAAGATTAATAAATCGGTCACAGATTGCACAGGCAATTAAAGCGATAGTAGAAAATAGGAAATTCCCGGTGAAAAAGATTAAATGACCGACCCAATCCTCGTCTCTACTTTACCTAGAACCCTTCCCTATCAAACACCTTACGCGTCTACAAGCGACCCCATTGTTGCGGGAGGTACGAGCACTTGGTTGCCCAGAGACGACCGAAGAAGCTGCGGACAACTGGCGCACATCATGGCTCAGGTGAACGACTTTCCCACCGCAGAATGGACCGAACTTTCCGAGGATTTGCAAGAAGCCGAATTCCGAGGATTTGCGAATGACTCCGAAAAATCTCAAACGGCAGAAAAGAGAATCGGATGAAAATCCAGGTTTATCCGTCAGATTCGACCTAATTTTTCATAAAAAGATGCAAAAGTGTCATGGAGTTGGATATCCGAAAAATAATAAGATAGGAGTATCTCCAGGCACGACGGAAACAGAGGCAACAACACTCTTTCAGAAAGACATGGGGGTAAAATTAGAAATTTATGCATGAAACCGATGAGCGAAGATTTGAGGCCCCATGCACACTAAAGACCAATCTGATCAGCAGGGTTAACTTAAAGCATTTACTCTTTAATCACTTCAGGGCATTGTCACTGTTCGTTTGATTAATTATTATAATAATTATTAAGTAATCTACCGGTTAAGCTGGGTTTTGTATGAACACAAATACCAAATAAATATTTTGTGACTCCTAAAATAACAGAATCCAGCAACCTAGTCTACAAGTCCCTCTTTATCTCTGTGTACTTCCCTTCTCTCTTCATCCCGTCCAACATCCCTATCCTATTCCTGCCCTTTCCCCGTTTCCCCTTTCCAACATTCTCCCCTCTATTACAGTCTTCGTCATCCCACTGCCGATCAATGTGCCCTTCATCCATTTTTCCTGTCTCCTTATAATTTCTCCCGACAAACCCCTCTTCTCGCCCACCATTCCTCGTACTTCCTCATTTGTTTTCCTGTAGGTTCATTTCAACTTCTCCATTCTTCTCCACACCCACATTTCAAAAGCCTCCAATCTACGTCTACCCTCCTGCTTCAGCGACCACGTTTCCGCGCCGTACATAGCTACGCTCCATATCAAAGTTTTTACGAATCTTTTCTTAACATCCTTACTCAACGTCCCCGTCATCAACTCCCTCCTCCTTGTGAAAGACTCTTCGCCTAGCGCAATTCTTCTCCTTACATGTCTCCTACTTTGACATTTTTGGGACCAAAACACTTCCAAGATACGTAAACTGTTCTCTAATTTTCCTTTCCTCTGATTAATTATATATTCCTTAAAGAGGGCTCCGTGGGTGTTCATAACGTGACTACCCAATGGTTGCTCCGAATACGGTATGACTACCCAAGCATTTCAGTTGGACCGTCTTCCCTCTCCTTTTATTCCACATACATGAGAGGTCACTTGCCCAGAGTGACAGATGATCCACGTGGAGGCTGGTCACTGATGAATTTGAAAAGACGCTTCGTGACCTTAAACAGAGTTTAAATTGGACCTCCATTAGGACGAAGGGCCTTTGAGATTGCTTTTGTGTGAGTGTTTGTGCATTTGACCTTAAGTGGGAGGCTAAGGATGACTTCCCGAATAGATTTCCATCTTTTCGATTGGATACCACTGAGGATGCCAAGGCCCTCCAACCGTAATTTTTGACACTCCGTGAGACACATTTCAGAAATGAAAACAAAGTGCAAACCAAAGTAATTGAACCGAGATGACGTCTTCTTGTGCATCATGATCTGGGAGTACCGTATTTCTCCATATAAATTCTCCCCCCATTGGCGAAAACTCATTTCTTGGAAAACAAAAATTAGGACCATCATTTGCATGTCCATGTGATGGTTTAATTTCCCCTTTTTACTTTTCAATTCTAATTTTCACATTATTGTATAGATTTTTACTACAATCTTAAAGGCATGTGTATTTTAGTTGATAGTACATGTGTTAGCATGCGTGTAAGTTAAAAAGATTTTTTGCAAGAATACATACGACTTTGCAGGTGTAGGTCTCAATTAATATGTTGGTTTTGCATGTGGTTTTATTCTCTTTAAAGGGCGCATTATCCCACAATATTGTATACAATATATATTGTACCACAAGCCACACGCCCCTGCGGCGGCTTGAGAGGCATTATGCAACGTGCAATTGCTATTCAATTGCTTGGAGTGTACCATGATGTAGTGTAAGTATGGAGTTTAAGGATATTTCGTGTTCTTTTAGTGATGCTTGGAGAGGTAGCTGTGTGTAGTGCCTGCATCCACTGTAAAACTATCCTAACCGGGTAGGCCACTGATGACTATGATGACCATAACCATCACGGCGATGGACCGGAATGGTGCCTTCAAAAAAGGTGCGGGTTATTCTCCTCTTCATCATATTCTACCTCGCTGGTGACGTACGTGACCACAAGGTCAGGAGCGTCGACTCATTCCGACACGGGCGACAATTTGTAATGGTATGGATGGGTGATTACACGGGATGAATCAGTGGCCGGGGAGGCTGCAGGGCGAATGGGTCCGGTCAATCTTCCAATTGGCAATCTTCCGGCGTGACAATGTCCCCGTCAGCCAGAGTGGGACGTGGACCGGGTGCCCGAACGAAGGAGCCGAAGGTGTACGACGTGCCTATCCACTACGATAGCCCCCTTCCGACCCACATTGCCCCGCCTCCATCCCTCTCCAGGGTCCTCTCCCTCCATCGCCAGCGGGCTTCTCTAGGGCCAGGCACGCGAGGGAGAATTCCCTCCCTCGGAGATCACGACCCTCCCCCCCCCCCCCCCGACGCAGCTGTGCCTGAAAGACGTAGGAGAAAAGACCACTGCAGCTGCGGGCTGCTGTTCATAGGATGAGGGATGGACATAAATTCCGGCCATCGTGCTATCTGACAATTGATCAGCTGTTGAATCTGATTTTCTTATTCTGGTCCATTTCTTTGATTTGGAGTACTTGTTATCCATCGTAGGTAGAGAGCCCGATTACCCATTGGAATGAACTTGGGTTAAAATCCTTAAATTACAAGGCACCCTGGAATTCATAATGTGTGACAGGATGTATTTTTAAGCCAAATGTGCAACACCTATGAGAAGTTGTTGTTACTTTTCAGTCACTCATCAAAATGTTAAACGATGCAATCAATGGGAATAATGTTAAATACACGTAGAAGCACTGGGGTATCTAAGGGCGAAACACGTGCAAGACGAGCAGCTAGTAAAAATAATGTCAATGAAATAGATATTAGATGAAATAAAGACAATGCACTAGGTTACTTACTATAGTTTTTTGGGATAATTTGCAAAAATTAAATTTAAATTAATTTGATTGAATGCTTTTTTCGAGGAAGATTGTTTCACTCGAAAACAATTACACTTTAGATGGAACTAACATAACCTATGAGGAATCGATAAAATACTTGGTTGTAACGATAACTACGGATGTGTCTTGAGGCAAACGCATTGGTGAATTTTGCGGAATAGCTGATACAAGTTGGGAAGATACTTGGGAATTGTCATTAAAAGGTCAAGGAGCTTTGTTTTTTTCACGTTATTTTGGTTACATCTAAAATATACTGCAATTTTACAGGGTATTTATGAAATAGCCTTGCCACATTTCCTCGAGCCGGCTTGCGGGGTGTTGTCTAGATGTACGTAGATGTAGTCTTAATTTTGGATCTATATCGAGTGCAAGTTAGAGAGTAGTTAGGTTTGTGAAATGGTTAATGAACAAGGCAGCAGTGTCACGACATTATTTGAACAATTAAAATGAGTGATCAACACAGAGAATAGACGAATAGAGAGAAAGACCGCGCTGTTTTATCTAATCTATTTTTTAAATTTATATTTTTATCTATCATGGCAGAGGTGCTGGGAAAAATGTGTAGAAACCCTAGGATAGCACTCTGAATAATGTTCAGTGTTTGTGCAAATCCGTTCAATAACTTGTCATCGGGGCATCTTGTACCAGCAGCATATTATAAATGAGGCCTATCCGTCGACAGATAACATTTCTCTTTGACCTTTTCATTACATTTACCCAGAACTCTTCTAATAAATCCTCATTTTTTGTTAGCTCGTCCACATATTTCCCGTATGTGTTTCACTCAGGAGAGATCGTGAGGGAGGGTAACGCCTAGGTATTTAATCGAAACCCCTGAAGTAACTTCTCCTGCATTTGAGCCTACTCCATCTATGAATACTCTTTGTTGGTAGATTCATATTTCCCCACAGCAGTCCGACAAGAACGATAGAACGAAAATTATTTCTAAGAGTGCGTCCATGCCAAACTAGAGGTCAAACTGAGTCACTACATACATCAAGAGAAAAGCAGGGTGGAATTCATTAAAATTAATTTGGAAACTTCATAGAGGCACACCACGAGGTGAGGCAACGAATGTTCACTTTTTAGTAAAATGTTTTTTTTCTAAATGATTTTTGTAAGACTGAATGAAGAATTATCTTCCCACTCAAAACAAATAACAACTGAACCACTATCACATTGTCAGATACAGTTCCTATGAACCTACTCCAACTTTATCGTGAAAGAAATAATGTGCTACGAACTTAACTGCCGAACGTATAGATTAAAGAATTCTTGTTTCACTCTAACAGTTCGCGACAACAGCTTAGGAGCGGAAACACTAAGATTGGGACAGTTAAGCATTTACGAAAATATTTTGCAAAAAATAGTTTCATTTCCCCTCAAATAAACTTTATAGTTGACGTTGAAACGCCCCCTCCTCCCCGGCCATGACTTGCTTTATTTGGTCACAAGCTTCTACGGCACGGACTTAGAAAAACCTCATTCCCTCAACTTCAGATACCTATCGACTTTCCCAAACAACCGCGGAGATGCGGATCCAGTAATTACTGCCAGCCTCAGATCGCCATGCGCTAACTTCGTCTTCGCTGAGGGGCAAACCGGAGCTGGTCTTTTACATTTATATCTACTTAATACCCCGCAAGCCGCCGTAATGACGTGTGGCGGAGGGTGTTAGGGCACCACCCATATTAAGAAAATAAACCGCATGCAAAATTCACAAATTTATACAATCCACAAACAAAATATGGTATACATTCATACAAAAATCCTTACAACCCACACACATCCAAGCACTCAAACTACCAACTAACATACGCATGCACCTAGAAATATACCTCATGTCTTTGCAATGTTTAATTTTGTTCTGACTTTTAAATTAAATGTTTTTAATACTTCTAAAGTGACTTCGGTTATTATGATTCCTTAGTCTTTGTCCGAGCGTGTAGGTATGCAAAGTTTCAAATTTCAACCACTCCTCGCTGGTGTCTCTACAAACCCCATCCACAACACAAAACGTTCCGTTTCCGTCTACGGGGTGAGGGAGATATTTGTATTCCTTCCAACCCTCTTCCCCCACAAGCCCCTTCCCCCAATCCCACATCCCCTCACCCTGACACCACTTTTCCATCGGCGTCTGAAGGGACAGCCGCCGCCTTTGTTTTAGAAAAGGTTTATTTTGGCTCTACTATTTACCCCTGGCCTCTAAGTAAAGATCTTCAATACAAATCTCCCTACTCCCCTCTCCAAAACTTTCGTACGAAAGCTGCCCAGAAAGTAACCTCCGGTTGCGTGTAGCGAGCAAAGTAGTGGGGGGAACCGAATAGTTGCTGTATTGTCACGCACACACGTCTCTTTAGCATAGAGATTGAAAATATATTATTGATTCCATCGTAATACAGTGGAAGAGATCATGTCAATAAAATTAGAGAGATTAGGATAGCAGATAGACTAAAGATGTCATTTTTTCCACGAATGATAGGGGATCATAGTAACATTGTTCGACTGCGGTAGGTACAATTATTCTGTTTTTATTACCCTCTGCCACACACCCTTGCTTGCTTGCAGGGTATATCTAAAAAATAAAAAAATAATAATAAAATTCGGTCCAATTTCTGTCCCATTCCTTGCTTTTCTAATATTCTCCCCTATATCATTGACGTGGGTCACGGTAGTCCATGGGGTAGAGAGAGAGAGAGGTTGGACTGCTGACCGGAGGGTCCCGAGTTTGACTCCCGGGCAAGGCACTCTGGGCACCTGCAGCTCCATCCATGGGATTTATCGGGTACCAGATCTTCCTGGGAAACCACAACCGGCACAGCGAAAGGAACTGGGCCCCCTACCCTGATGTGTGAATATTCACACGCCGTCGGGCTTGGTACTGGGTGAACTCTACCATCACCTACCAAACCGACCTTCGGGTTGATTACTGTGTTTATGAATTTATATCATTGACATCCCATTGCCAATTAATACGTTCTGCATCCACATTTCTCCCTCCAATTAATTCCTTCCAACAAACCTCTCTCCTCGCCCACCGCAATCTCGTATGTTTCCCCAACCTTCAATTCCATCTATTCCTTACTTCATCGCACCCACGTCTCCAAATACCTCCAAACTAGCAAGAGGTGACTAATGAGTGTGGGCGCATTGCCTTACCCCACTTCGCTTGGTTTGGGAGAAATTTGAGAGGACCGAGTGAGGGAAAAGGGGGGATGTGAGGGGCGGGGAGGTGATGTTGGGGGGTGGAGGTGGCTCCCGCCCTCAGGTGTTCGCCGGCATTAACGAGATGGAAGGAAAGGAAGAGTTGTTTGCGCCGTCTGTTATGGAAGATAGTACGCGGATGACGTGAGTGCCGGGCAAGAGACGCCCCGCGGTCTCGCGAAAGTCGTTTTTCACACGCGCAGACGTGAGAAGTAGTAAAAGAGCGAGGGCAAGGCAACTGTGAGGGGGTGTGGGAACTGGGAGCGGGGGGAGGGGAGGCTGAAAAGGAGAAGTGTCGGCTGCCGCCCGGGCCCACGTCGCGCCGCCGCGGTCGCCATGACCTCTATAATGGAACCGGGAGGGGAGGCAGGAGGAGAGGGGTTTATGGGAGGCAGAGCAAATGGGTCTCTCTCTCTCTAGACAAAGGGAAGGTGTCTCGCATCTGGGACGTAGGAATTTGAATTTTTCTACTTTCCTTCCCTCTTTACTCCCCTGGGTTCCCTTTATGTCAAACATATTACAGGCCCCGACTTACTATGCTAGATTAGATCACGCACATAAAATCAGGGAGATTTACTGTAGAACTTATAGATTTAAAATGCCATTTATCCACGCATCAGTAGAGATGTAAATAAATATGACATTAGTCACGTGGGAGATAATTAGAAATGGCAGTGTATATATTTGTCGATATCCTGTATGTTATTCTTTTTATGTAATAGACCCATCTTTTTAACTGTTCTACAGCATGATTCGAATATAAATATTCGGTTTTTTTAATATTTTTGCATGTAAGTGCTTTGTTTCGTGTGATAAAAATTTATCGAGCGCATGAACAAACTAATACCTGTGCAGAGGTGACATGATTTGGTTTTGCACGTGGTTTCCTTCTATTTTACCGGTGGTCACCTAACTCCTCCCCCGTCTTACTCCCCGCAGCGGTTCATGGGGTATTATGTAAATGTAAGCATGATCCCAATATGCTTCACAAGTTCAAATAAACAGCGGGAGATGGCGCAACAGTAACTTTTTGACGGAGTCATCCGCTAATACGCATTGCCCGGTACCGGGCAATCCCCGCAAAGACAAACGATTTTTATACTCTGAAATTTATATATCTAAATGCTACAGAAGTTTTGTCTTGAAAAAAATGCAGAAAATATGGAAATTTATCTCTGCATTTTTATCATATTTTCACGTAATGATTCAAAAAATTAACCAATGTATTACAGAATATTTCGTTTATCCTCCATACATATAATAATAATTTTAAAAAATAAAAATAATAAGAAGAAAGGCAATTATAATGACGCTGGATTGGTGATCCAGATAAAAAACGGGATAAACCTATGTGACACAGACTATAAGCCCAAATAGGCGACCTCTGAAAGAAAAAGCCGCCTCAAAAGCGGCAAGGCATTTCTGCCGGTTTTTTGTAGAAAGCATCACTCACAAAGTCAGTTAATCTATGTATTTGTTGTTCGTTTGATAGTCCCTGTAGGAATCCAAACTTCTTGAGGAATTACGCCACTGTCTTCCCCGTGTCGCCTGATATTAGGCGCTACTCTTCTTTCTAGAAGCTTACCCAGACTAGAAAGGAGGGATATGGGTTGTAGAAAAAGAGCCACAGAATTCACTATTCCTTTACTTTATTGAAAACTGAGACGTTATAAGGACTTACTAACTAATTAAACATCATTAGCGAAAGCAGATCTCATGGAAATCAATGGCTAGCCGTGGATTCCGCAATACTTCTCGCCTGAACCATTCCATTTCTCCAATGTTTCTTAATTATCTCTGAAACTACCCGCCCGCTGCCTACGTAAGTTTGTCACATTCCCTACCTATGACCTTAGGTGGTTGCATGTCTGTATGATAGTAGAATTTGCCCCTCCTTACTTTTAAATTCTTCATGAACTGTCTTGTTATGGTGGAGGCCTGTCTTATAAATGGTTGTGGTTCACTGTTATTCCCTTTTTTCGTATGACAAATAACTAATTTATTGGGGTGAATTAAACCCTGTTTTGATTTGATTCTTACTCCAAAATGTATATCAATCTGTACGTTATTTCAGAGATTTTTACTACATTCATAGGTGTACGTGCATATTCATGTTAGTTGATAGTACATGTACTTGCATGCGCGTAAGTTAAAATTTTTTCGTATGAACATATACGCCTCTGTGGGAGTAGAGTTGAATGCATTTTTGTTTTTACATGTTCTTTCTTTCTCCTTAACCGGTGGTGATCTACCACGCCCCACCACACGCTCCTTCGGCGCCTTCCGAGGTATTAGGTAGATGTAGATGAAGCTATCTAAGAACATAAAATATTTACTTCTTACAGAGAAACGTAATGAGATCACTAATCGAGAGGAATATAGAATACAATCAGGACGTATTTGCCCGTTCGTAGATTTCGAAAAAGCCTTTGATAGAGTGAATTGGTCACCGGAGCGAAGTCTTCCGAGGAGGGGAGTGCGTATTTAAAGGATGGGTGGGTCGAGAGCAATGATACTCAAAGAGAAAGGTGGCGTAGTTAGCGGCATCTTTTCCTTTTATTCGACCAACCGCAGTTCTCTTTCCTTTGGCTGACGGCTTCTCTTTCAATTTGGGGTCCAGAAATACACGAAAGATGACGAAATCATGGCGATCTTGGGCAAAGTTGTCGAATCACGGCGCCTGTGGGATCCTCCATGGTCTTGGTTTATTCTCGATAGAGAAAATGATTCAAGAAACCAGTCCTTACCTCTGGGGTAATTTCTCTCGTCGGACGGACGATTGGGTTTAGCGAGATCGGTCGAAGCGTTAAAATGGCATTGGACAGCGCGGATGCTTCAGTGCCCAAAATATCTTAATTACATATTATTTCGTATCCTACCGCTTAATTTCGACATTGATTGAACATGCATTCATTCCGTATGTCCATTACCTCAGCTCATGGCAGCCATATTGATCGCCCTAAAGTAGCTTTTACCTTAAGAACCAATAAACACAGAAGACAGTGGGCATCGAAGGTATTTCATACGATAATTCAGGTCGCTCTCTAACCAACTGTAGGTTAACTCCAGCCTACTTGTATCATGGTTGTCAAATTTAGGGTACACAACCAGATCTTGTCGCGACTCCACGCCGCCCAGAACTCATATTTAGCAGCATTTGGCAACGCTGTCTTCGACGGCTTAGAATCTCTCCCAAACTAAAAAATGATATATAGGGAAGGGAAAACGTTTGCCGGTAAATAGTCGCTCTGTGATGTCCATCTGCCTTGAGCTGGGAAAAGGGTACAGCCGAGCCTAACAAAAACAAGACGTGCTGCCTCATTTTACAATACATTAAACCCCTTCTCCAAAGCCTCATGCGATATTTTCTTCCTCCCTTCATGCACCTAATTTGCCCCTCCTCTTCAGCCCTTTATTCGTTTGCCTAACTTGTCCCGTCTATCACAATCTTCACTATTTCATCCCCAATAAAAATGCTTTTCATTCCCATTTCTCCCTAAGATTCCACCAAACTTTTCCCCTCCTATCGTGCCTAGAAATTTTTTCGTGTGTTTTCCCGGTTTGTACCTTTTGACTTTTCCATGCTTTCTCCGCACCTAGATTTCAGAATCTTTCCCTGTGCAGGTTATGGTTTTCCAGGAAGGACTGGGTACCCGAAAATTAAATAGTTTTGGGTGGAGCTGCAGGTGCCCGATACTATATGCATTCCTTCTCTACTTTGAGATAAGGTGGCATAGGCACCGAAAATTTGGAATACGTGTGTTTTTTTTTGGGTTCACTTACTCCTGTGCTTTTCTTCGCTAATGCTATATTTTTGTACATTATGTGTACGTGTATATACATACACATATATGCGTTTATATATGTAAATATATATGCACGTGTTTTGTGTATACATATCTAAACAATAATAATGAACATGCATTGTATATGACATACCAAACTCTGAAAATCACAGTCGATTGACCTTTCCGCGCCAGGAGATGGTCCCCTCGTCTGCAAAGAAAAGAATCATTAATAATTAAGGTTAATATACATGTGCACACACGTTATTATGTACACTTATAAAATATACGAACTAAAGAAGGCCAAAAGCTTAAACTTTCTTTCACTCTCCTTTTACGTATTTTCTATTTACATTTTTGTGTTGTATTCTCCCATCCAAATTTTTATTTCCCCCGTGAGTGTTTCTACAACATTATATATAGAAAAAAATATATACACACACACATATATATATATATATATATAGTATACATATACACACACATACACACATGTACATCATTTATTATTATAAGGTAATCTACCAATTAAGGTAGGTTTTGGATGGACACAACTACCAGAATAAATATTTAGGGACTCCTAACAAAACACAATCTTGCAACCTACTCTCCATCAGGTCCCTCTTCATCTCCGCGTACTTTTTTCCTCCCTTCATCCCGTCCAACATTCCTATCCTGTTCCTGCCCTTTCCTCGTTTGCCTAATATTCTCCCCTCAGTTACCTTCTTCAACATCCCACTGCCGATAAATACATTGGCTTTCATCCATTTTTCCTGCCTCCATAGGATTTCTCTCAACAAACCCATCTCCTCAGCCACCATCCCCAGTACTTCCTCATTTGCTTTCCTTTCGGCCCATTTCACCTTCTCCATTCTTCTCTTCACCCACATTTCAAAGGCCCCCAATCGACCTGCTTCAGTGACCACGTTTCCGCGGCGCACATTACTACGCTCCATATCAAAGTTTTCACGCGTCTTTTCTTTACATCTTTACTCAATGTCCAGGTGGGAAGGATTGGTGATAAGGGGAGATGTCGGAGAGGAAGAAAACATCGAGACTTAAAATATTAGTAAAGTTTAGAACAAACGATATATAAAATAACGCTAAAGAAATTATGATGGATTTACACTACTTAGGTAGATCAGACCACAAAGATAAGACTACGGAGATAGATTACAGTGCAGATAGATACAAATACTTATTCTTTCCCAGAACAATCAGGAATCATAATAGTAAGAAACCAAAGTCACAATAGAAATACTAAAGACCTTTATTTATAAGTCAGGGCAAGATTAAACTTTGCGTAGACATTATGTATATTCGTAAATCCATGTGTATGTTAATTGATAGTACATATATTTGCATGCGTGTAAGTTGAATACAAGGATAAATAGGACTTATTGGGTGTAGATTGGCATGCATTTATTGGTTTGAGCATGCGGCTTTTATCTTTTTTTCAGGT
>CM073772.1:12142572-12223668 GCA_037158775.1 Hetaerina titia | reverse complement strand
CCACTGAATAATATTCGATGCTCGATTCGGATTTGAACCCGGGCCCTCTGGGTGGGAAGCCAGTACCATAGCCACCGATCCCCTTTTTTAATGATGTACTTGGCTTCAATCCAAACTCATTTGCTCGGCATATTATTTTGACTGATTGATACTAATAAAATGCAATATAACAGCATAAACTACCACGGGGCGAAATATGAATGCAATGACGTAACCGGGCTTCACTAAGCGGGGGGTGGGGAAATGTAATGCGAAAGTTAAACGGAGGTATTATATCGCTTTGGTAAGCCTCCATTTGGAATACGCCGCAAGCATTTGGGATCCTTGGAAGAAAGCATTGATAAAATAATAAGATGAAGCTCCGAGAAAATCCGTGGTATAAATTTATTTTGACGAATTTAACGCTTAAGTATAAATGTCGTTTGCATCGCGAACCAGCCTTAGCCTCGTTGTTACTTGGTTCGACGGGTGGGAACCGATTTTCCTTTCCTTCGGTCTCCTCGATGTGAATGACCACTAAGGAGCGAGGCTGTCATTGTTGGGATGACCTAAGAAGGCTTCAATGGGACTTATCTCGGAAACACGATTTTTATGGTCAACATCTCGTGCCCATTAATTAAAATGAGCAATTTTCCACAAAATAAAATTTAATGCGACCAGTTTCACTGTAACTACATCATCATGAGGAGAGGAGGCGACCTGATGATGATGTAGTAACAATGAAACCGGTCGTGTTAAATTTTATTTTGTGGAAAATTGCTCATTTTAATTAATCATGATATTCCACCATATCTCACCTGAAACGTCTCTTTGTATCTCGTGCGCAATCACTTGGACGACACCTCGGAATGACCTACTGCGCACGTGGTTGAAGTCCATTATTGGATATCACACACAGGAGATAGTGCCGGCGCATCATTCCGAGAGGGCGAAAGGGAGAATTTTTTTGCTATTAATATTCTTTAGTACCCTGCAGGCCACCGATAGGTTGTGTGGCAGGGAGTTAATACACGCCAGATTACTTTGGACCCGAATATTGTTACCCCTACCGCGGTCGGAAAATGTTTTTTCAGATCCTTAATCTTTCGTGGATGGAGGCAGGGGTAGATCAGGGGTAACATGTCTTTCTGGATTCGAAGGTCGCTGATTCGATTCCCGCGACCGGCAACATTTCCGGATTAAAAAAATTGACCAAAATAGAATAGAAGCATTTGAAAAATGGTGCTGGGGCAGAATGCTGAAGAATAAATGGACAGACAAAGTGAGAGACGATGAAGTATAGAGAAGAGCAGATGAGGAAAGGACCATATTCGGAGGGCTCCACGGCAAAGAAGAACAAGATGGATCGGACACACATTGAGGCACAATGGATTATTTGGAAACATAATAGAAGGAAAGATCCCGCGGGGAAGGCCAATAGACAAGTATATAGGGCAAATTAAGGACGTGAAACAGGGAACCTATCAGAGGGTGAGGGAATCAGCACTAAATGGGGAAGAATGGAGGGGTGCAGTGAACCAATCTTAGGGTTGTAACACTGATGATGACGAATCTTTCATGGAGAGGGGGTAAGATTTGCCGATTACCTTCCCTCCTCCTCCATCGGAATAAGCAGGCGAAATTACGTACTTGTGGGCGGCCACGGAATAGCACACTCCCCTCTCCCAAATGGGCAACATTCTAAACTTGGACTCTTCCGAGCTAACCATTGATCATTGCGGATGACGTCAATCTTAAGGTTCCTTCACACAGTGTTAATTTCAGTTAAAGATATCAGCACTGTATTGGAATCTTCAATATTGAATACGAACTTAGTCCTGGGTCTCGGAAGAACTCTATTCTCTGAGATCCAACTCGACTTCTCATTTCTGAGCATACGCAAACACTTAAGGAATTCTGATTTTGTAACGTATTACTTATTACGTATTACTCGGTCACCTGATGATGACGTCCATCGTCGAAACCTGGGTCGTTTTTTAAATAAGTATGTGGAATTACGAAGTCAATGATTTCATTTCAATATGTTATTTAAACAAAAAAATGCCGAGACCGTAAACTTGATGACGGTCTCGGCATTTTATGTTTACATTGATTCACGACCGTAGCTACTTTCCTTGTATATTTAAATTCAATATGTTATGCAAATTCCATAAAGTTACCCCGGAGACAACAAAAATCACTCAGATAAATTGATAGGAAAGGGGAGTGATGTAAAGGGAAGTGAAATATAGCACAGTTAACTTGCACCATTATGGATGGTAGCAGTTATATCAGTAGCGATCGGGTATTCATGGAATGGGGAAAAAGTAGGTGGAGCTTACGAGGAGACGGTTTACGAGGGTAGTTTTTAGATCTATATGTATCACTCTAACACCTTCATTCTCATCGGCAAAAGAATTTTTACAGCAAGCGTGTGCAAGCTCAGACAAGAATCGCTGTTGTGCGGAGACAAGTCGAGATGGGCCACGACCAAGGCGATGTTTTACATCTCACAGACACCACTTGAAGGAGACACCTCACTGATTGTGATACGTCAGGCTGCTCGCGCGTAGAAAGACCAGTCTCATCATTTTTATAGTCATTTTAGGGTGCAATGCATCCTTGCCGGTACTTCGATATTTTTACTGTGGTAGGAATCCTGCTATCTGCAGCGTTGGGTCAAATTTCCTACGTCTGTCTTTATGCAGGAGAGCGTTTTATGTTGCATGTTTTTGTGTTAGTGAAATTTCGCCTTCCTACTTATCAAATTCTAGCTTGCACGATATTGGATAATTTTCGAACTGCATCCCAAAGGGAAATTATTTGTTAGATGATGCATGCAGATGAAAAATATGATGCAAATGCATGTAGAATGAAAGGAGGTAGATATGCATTCGCCTGCGTTTAAAATTATATGACTTTTGCATGCATATAGTATATGCACCAATGAGGTATGAGTTTGCTTGTATGTGCTGGTTTTGGATGCGGTTTTTTTTCTTTCTACGGGTGGTGATCTAACACCTCACGCCATCTGCCCCTACGGGGTATTATGTAGATATAGAATGCTCATAAACGCTACCTCGGTAGTGGCAACTCCGGTACGAATTCTCGGTATCGGCATATTTATTTTGTTTCCAATAGAAAGGATCCGCGGTGTTCCAGTACCTAGCGCTAAAATCAACTGAATTTTTGGGTCCCTAAGCAGTGATACCTGACTTTTCGTCTTAGCAGTCGTGGTACTGGAGCTCGTGGTACTGGAGCCCGTGGAACTCGGAGCTTTAATCTACAAGCAACAAGTACAGCAAGTGTGTGCAAGCTCAGACAAGAATCGACGTTGTGCGGAGACAAGTTGAGATTGGTACGCCTAGCAGTCCATGCGTAGAAAGACCAGTCTTATCTTTTTTTGTACACACCTTGTATATCTATGAACTAATAACTGTGCATATGTAGATGCGTGCACCTGCTACCCAAACATCCCCCCCTCCGACCACATCCCTCTCGCATCGATCTGTGAGTTATGTGCAGGTGTATTTTCACACTTTTCCCCCTCCTGCATGACGCCTCATGCTCGGGTAATCCCCTGGAATGGAGGTCCGTACCTCTTGGCACGCTATGACGACCACACGCCTAGCCTCACACCCACGGACTGTCTAAGAAAGACAAACACACGAACCCGGGAAATCCTCATTCTCCCTTTGTGGGTGGCATCCATTGACCAAAAGATGTCACTCCCCCTCATTCTCACCTTCCTATGCCAGGAGTGGGGAAAGGGTAAAGAAGGGGCACTTGCATCCGGGTCAATTAGGATGGGCGTGATATGAGGTCATCGGCGTAGAAGGCGAGAGAGGGACATCGTGCGACATGCATTGGACGCAGACGGACTTTTAAAGGGATGGCGCGCGGTGAGCACTTTAAGTGGTCTTTTCCCGAGCCAGCCATATGAATTCAGCTTTAAATGACATCCCGAGTTAAAGTAATGATGTGAGAGGTGCCATGGTGCTTAAATTGAGGTTTAATTTAAATTGACGGCGATCCAAACCCACTCAGTACAAGAGAGCGCAGTCATTTTTCTCAAACATTTTGGCCCGTAGTACATTCATTGGTGTTCCTCGTAGATTGTAGATATACCCCGTTCCTCTTATATATACCCCGCGGTCGCTGTAGGCCAAGAGTAGAGCATTGTAATTATGCGTTTGATTAATGGGGTACCAGGTCTTCCTGGGAAACCATTGCCGGCACTTTGCCGGGAAAAGAACAGGCCCTCCTAACCTGACGTGTGAATTACACACGCCGTCAGGTTAGTATTGGCAGAACTTTGCCATCACCAACCAAACCAACCTTCGGGTTGATTACTGTGTTTATGATACATATACCCTCCCATGGACTATAACCTTGACGTGGTGGAAGGGCATGTGCGTCCCGATGACTTCTACAGCTATGCTGGCGGGAACAATGATAATTGCTCCCGGTAGGGTCACCCAAGTCAGATAGGTCGAAGATTAGGAGCGAGACGAAAGGTGGTCCACGCAGCGTCTGTTCCTCAATGAGGCGGCTGCAAAGGTGCCTAACACAGTGGGGCGGCCATTGAGCAGTGGTGTCACGTTAAAAAAGCTGTTGAGGAAGGAAACGAGACGGCAACGGCCATACTTCAGCATTTATTTCTCTAAACCATACAATTTATTCCGATGGGTTAATTTTTTAAGTGGTTTAAGGTTTTTATTTAATCAGTCTGCCAGGTTTCTTCGGGAAACACGACTCCTTTCGTTTATGACCCATTTATCTCAATTCTTTTTCACATGATACCTCACTAAAATTGTACTGGCCTAGGAAAAACTTTCCCTCTGCTATTTCGTCTCTTGTGCATTAAACCATAAGCTCGTTTAGTATCTAATGATTTACACGTTCGAAAAAAGGTTTGGAATGTAAAAGTAGCAGACTAGCTGATATTGCACCGGCAATTAAAATTTTGCCTCGACCCTTGCCATTCGGAGGCCATTTTAAAGGATTAATTCAAGCATTAAATAACGATTAAAAAGGTTGGGTAGATTATTTAAGGAAAGATGTTTCCATTAATTTTTTAACTAAGAAATATGAGTGGATTAAAAAACTTTCCAATATAAGTTTAAATATTGATTTTCCTAATTTAATTCTTTAAATTAAAGTTACAAGCTAAATGTCCCATGGGATAATTGACATGTTTTGAATGATAATTCAAGTCAAAGTTTATTTTTAGGGTGAACATTCACTTGAAGATCAATGAAGAGTTCCATTTTCATTTAAAGTTTAAGTGAAATATCTGAGTTATAAGAAATTTTGATTAACGAAAATGTTAGCAGTACAACCCAATATCGCTAATAAATTAAAATTCAAACAAACTCATTTATTTGTATGCAAAGTTATAGAATAGCAGAAGTATACACCAGCGTATCCTTGTGAAAATGATCTTCGTGCCGTAATGGTGGAATTTTCCCTTATGCCAACTTCTCAAAGCGTATAATATCAAAGATTCAATCACTTGTAACTCAAGTGTTTGTAGAATACTCAGGTTACACAGCCATATCCAAGCAAAATTTTTATTTAAACCATTTCACCTTGTTCGATGAATTCTAACTTTAAATGTGAATACCCTTCATCTCTTCTACGCGACCCACCGCCTGGAAGGGTGGCAGGGTGATATGGCAACAGCCACATATGCCATTATTTTTACCACATATGCCACTATTTTTACCATTAATCGTATAAGCATTCAATATGATGTAATTTTATTAAAGTAAAAATAACTCGTGTGCATCCATAAAAACCTTCCCATTGAAATCAGGCAATAGTTTTTGTTTGCCTAAGATATTGAATCAAGTCTTTAATATCGTATATTCAGAAAACTCAGGAGTCTTATACCTTTCCGAAAGTCTAAATCTTCACCCGCTTTCTTAGAGAATGCAAATAAGGCTTCCAGCCGACATACCCTTTAATGTTACTCGCTGCACGCGTACAAAATATCCTTGGTAGGACAACAGATTGGAGTTTCGGCTAAAGAGCGGTAAATGCATTCTATATCTATAGCTTATGTTGACCTACAAGGCACCGCTAGGGAATGTGGCAAGGTGTGATTTTTTTTAAGACAAGAACAAATCGTTTTACAAACATGGTATCGAAAAGTTAGAAAAGCGTTGGAATAATTGCATAGCATTTGATTATGCTGATGAATAAAAATGAATTTTGCGAAAGAAATGTTTTCTTAGTCCCGCACTTACTGAACGATGGATTACATTTCCTTCTTCTGACGCATTTGCCAAGCCAGACCCACAGACGCAGGCCGGGAGGGGACATTGCGTTCCATTATACACAGAGTCACCACGTGACCCATAAGCAATTATCCGAAACTTAGAGAAGTCGCAAGGTCCGTTGCCAAGGGAGGAAGGAGGGATTGGCGAGGGAGGCCTCCCCCGCACCCGTTGACTTCCTCGACCAATTTGTCGGTCTAATGCAGCCGAATCCAAAGTGACTGCCGTGCACAAAGATCAAATCCCTATATTTGCAGCAGGTGCTCCACAGACCCTTCACTCCAGCAAACGACCAGCTACGCTGCCTAGCCTAATTGTGATCTTCCTAGAAAAATATTTTCGTTTCACTTTATAACTATGCCTGAAATAAATTTTACAAGTTAATTAGCGAAGTTCAGGCTACCTAGGCATTACCCGGAATCGACCCAAGGCATTCCGTTCAGTAGAACAGCACATTACCCACTGCAATTCTACGCTCTCTTAATCGGCTCAAGAAAATCGGACAATTCTCAATGCATTAATATATCATTATATTAGCACTACAAAATGCCAAATGACCAACGTAGTTCAAATTACTTCTGCGCTGTGACGATGGAACCCATCTGCACACCAGCTCCTCACGGCGGTTTTGATCCAAGACGCAATCCGATGTGACAGATGATGAACTATTGATGCAATGGTGGGCAATACAAGCGCTTATTAGACTACATCTACGTAGAATCTCGCAAGCCGCCGCAAGGGCGTGTGACGGGGGGTGTTAGATCACCTCCCGTAAAACAAAATAAAACCGCATGTAAAACCTACAAATTCATGTCAATCTACACCGACAGGGCCTCCAGGGCCTTATCTATTCATGCAAAAACCTTAAACGAGTAAATGACACCCATGTAAATACACATACTATCAACTATCATACACTTGCACATACGAATATACCTTATATTTACGCAACGTTTAATTCTATCCTGACTTCTAATTTGAATGGCTTTAATAGTTCTGTATTAACTTTCGTTTCTCACTATTGTGATTCCTGATTGTCCGAAAAAAGAACGAGTATTTGTATTCATCTGTACAGGAATCTATATCCCTTGTCTTATCTTTGTGGTCCGATCTAATTAAATAGTGTTGGGTCCATTATAATTTATTTAGTGTCATCGTTAAACTGGTTCTTTCTGAGCCTTTCTAAACAGTCTCAGTCTAGCTTGTTCTTTTCGCATGTCAATTGGCTCCCAGCCGCATTCCCCCCAAAGGCCAATCATAATCGTCTTCTTATTCTAACAATTTTTCATGAATCTGGTGAATTTTCTTTGGGCGTTATCTAATTCTCTTTGCCAAATTTTCTTCCAAGGATCCCAAATACTTGTGGGATATTTTAAATGAGGCCTAACCAGAGTAAAATAACACCTTTCTTTTACTTTCTCATTATATTTCTCCACCATCAGTTTAATGAAGCCGCGTTTCCTTAAAGTGGATCCGCATACCATCCTGATATGTGCAACTAGTACTGTGACTAGTACTTAAAGAGTCTGAGCCTGAAAAAATTCTTTCCAGCCCGAAAAATAAACCCTTCTCCGAAGGCGCCGTTAGCGAAAATTCGATGGGACGGCCATTAAAAGTTCCGCGCGGTCAAAATGCCGTTTTCTCTTTCGTCTCCTTTTCGATTTCGTCGCAAGAATACGCTGTGGATCGGGGAGGCCACTCCTCCCCCCTTAACTCCAACCCTCCTATCCCTCTCCTTTCAATCGCGAAGTGCCCCGTTCCCCCAGAAGTTCCCCCTCTCCATCAAGGAGGATTTCTCAAAAGCACAATAGGGAGCATTCCAAATAGGTCTTCCGCGGAATCCCTCCAAATAATGGCCGACGGAGGGCACCACATGCTGAGCCTGCAGAGATGAACTCGAGAAGACGTGATGGTGACAGGTATGAAGCGCTCGCTAATGGACACTGAGACGTCCGAACCAATTCGCTAATCGACTGGTTTATTGGCCCGTGTTCTCGTAACCCGTCTCGTTACGGTTCTAGGTTCCTGCCAGCAATGGTGAACGCCAACGGATTCTCCCAAGTCCTTCTATCAACAATGCCTCCAAAAATTTAGACAAAAAAAAACGTGGAGTATCAACAATGTGTAAACGTCAACATTACTGGACTTGGCCGAATTAAATTATCTCTAAATGGAGAATTCTAATACCAAGTGAAGGTACAGGATATCAATCAAAATATTTTTAAAAGTAAAACAATTAATTGGAAGTTGCAAGCATTAATATACGTGTACAATGAAATTACTCCCTTAAGCATTAAGTGTCGGCAAATAGACGAGGTAAACTGCTATTAAAAACGTAATCATTCATTTGAGATTATAAAGATAGATTGTGCAACAAATAAGTTTCCCATTACTGTCCTTGCTATTGTGAGTGGTGTATTTCTCCTTGGTGGGTGAAACTATCTCTAGGCCAAAGAATCTTGCCGGTTGCTTGGTTTTTTAAAGATCCACAGATCTGAGTAAATTACGTTCCGTCGATAGATCAAGTGGTTAGAGGATCGGCCCGGCAAGTAGAAAGATTCGGTGTTCAAGTCCCGGTCAAGGAAATATTTTGAGCTTGTGATCTCATCGATTCCACTTCCCCCCCTCTCCTGTGTTAATCCTTTATGTGTTCCTATCTCTTTTCCTTATACCTATTCCCATGTGAATTTAAAAAAATATGTATATATATATATATATATATATATATATATACATACTGGGTCGTTGATGTTGTACTGTCTGCGGATTGACTATTTGTTCTCTGTGTCGCTTGGGAATCATTTCCACATCCTCCCTCTCATTTCTATACCATCTCCGCTCCCCTCAGGCCTCCCTACTCCCATTCCCCGGCCACATCCCTTTCTTTCACCCCTTCCCAACCACCCGTTCTGCCCTTCCCCCGTCCCCTTCTCTCTCACTCTCTCCCACATACCTTTCACCAGTCAGTCCGAACCAATCTTCCGAGGAAGACGGAGCTCAATTCCGTCGAAATTATCAAGAAATAACCTGTGAGTGTTCCTTTTATGTGTTCTCATATTATATGTTGCTGTCTAAGACAGAACACAGAATAAAGTAGATAACAGGTAAAACATCACTCACATTGTAGATTGTTTAATCTTTCGGCTTACTTCGAGGCCTTCTTCAGGTCTGACCTGAAGAAGAGGGAGAAGGGACGTGGAGGGTCTTAGGAGATGGCAGCATTTACAGCGTGGTCGATTGGATGGTGCAGACAGGGGCGGGGAAGAGACAGGGGTGCTCGAAAGTGGTTTTTTTGACTTGACGATGTCACTTCATTATTATTAACGTCAATAAGACTTTAAAAAAAGTGTTATGTTATATACATATACCTGTATATATATGTATATATATATATATATATATATATAGTCTCACGGACGTGAATAATAATGTATATGACATTAGTACTAGGGGACAAAGACAAAAACACAGAAACACACAAGGTTTCGAATTTTCAATGGTCCATGCCACCTTTCTCAAGGAAGAAAAGGCAAGAACTCAGACTGAGTTCCACCTAACATCTAATTCACCTTGACCCCTTTGATGCCATACGCTCTTGCACCGGTATGCTGGGTATTGTGTAGATGTAGGTATGCATGTGAGTGTATGTACAGGTATGTATGCCAACCCTAATATTGGTTTACTGCAGCCCTTCATTCTTCCCTATTTCGTGTTAATTCCCTCACCCTCTGATAGGCTCCCTGTTTTACGTCCTTAATTTGCCCTATGTACTTGTATCTTGACCTTCCTCGCGGGATCTTTCCTTCTATTATATTTCTAACTAAACCTTTTCTGTCCATTTTATCTCCAGCATTCTCTTCCAGCACCATGCTTCAAATGCTTCTTGATCCACTTTTCCAATATTACATGTCTCCGACCCGTACTGTGCTCCATGCTCCACCCGAACGTTTTGACCAACTACTTCCTTGTTTGCAATCTTATAATCTTTAAACATTGTAGTTGCCTCTTCTCAATGAACGCCATCTTTGCTTGGGCTATTCTTCGCTTGATGTCGGTCGAGCTTCTTTCATCCCAAGTTATACTGCTGCCCAAGTAGATGAAGGATTTCACTTGCTATAGTTTCATCCCTCGAATCGTGATATATGCATTCAGCTTCTCTCTTCCACGCATACAGATTTGCGTTTTCTTCTTGTTGATTATCATGTTATATTCCCAAAGTGCTTGGTTCATAGTATTCATGTTTGCTAGCAGGTCCTCTCGCGTCTCTGCTACTACTGCGATGTCGTATGAGAACCGCAGCATGATAGTTTCTTCGCCATTCACCTTGACTCCTTTGATGTTTAATTCTTCTGCTTCCTTTATTGCCTCTTCTATATATCCGATAAACAGTGATTATGTAGTTAAAATATAGATAAAATGTTCGAGAAAATGAAGGATAAGATTGTGAGAACAGACCGCGACAAGGTGAGAAGTCTTTGCTATTATAGTCCACGACTTCGGGTGTAATTAATATATATAGTATTACCGGCACTCAACTTTCTTAGTTAAAAAAAACGATTTTTAATAAGATGTTAGGACGTAGTACAATGTATTCAGTGAGTTATTAGCTATTAATGTGAATAGACATCAGACACGACTTGAAGCGATTGAAATTTGTTGCTGAAGACTAAATAATGTTGGTCGAGCAGCAAGCTAATCAAGTCTTGCGAGAGGAAATTAAGTTTCCCTTTCCGACGGGGGAAATAATTGAAAGGGGGAGGAAAGGGAAGGAGTCGAAAGGGCATATTTCACGGCACAGCGGCATTCGTGAAAAGGGGAAGGAGGGGAGAGAATACGTATAATGGATGGGAATAATTTAGCGGGTAGGGCGAAAGGGAATTATGAAACCAGAAAAATGATGGAGAATGTTAATTAAAGCGGAGGTTCATGGTGACATAAGGAGGCCATTTGCCGGGATGACGGCTACATTAATAAATCTCAGGAGATGATAAGGGAGAGGTGTCCGCTTCACAACTAACTCAACACCAACGACAGTCGTCCACCGCGAAGAACAAGTAATCAAAGATTCAAGATAACTAGGGTTAAGAATTCATTGCGACTATATGCATGGACATAAATCAAAATTTGAGAGGGTTGATTTTCTATTGATAAAACATGAAAAATATGAAACAAATTGCGATGAAAAAATTTCGATTGAAAGAAATAGATAAGGTACTGCATAAAAAATTGGTATTATCCGGCCAACATATGATCCAAGGTTAATCGATAAAGGGATCGATGTAAGAAGCAAGGTGTGGATTATGATATAAGTGCTGAAGGATATGTGAGATACGATTTTATTCATTACATTATTTTTAACATTTTTTTCCATCTAACCTTATTTTTGTTGTTTTGGTAATATTTTTACTTCAAGAAATACATATTTTAGTGTCCTTTCTTTGTGTTTCTGTGTTTTAAAAATCCATATCAGAGTTTTTATTTATTTGTGCGTCTTCGAAGAGCGTTATATTTCGAAAAAAAAAATATATATATATATATGTATAGATAAACACACAAAAAAAGGCTCAACTAAGTCGAAAGATCCGTGGTTCAAGTCTCGGTCCAGTAAATATTTTTTCCATTGTGATCTGCTCGATTCCGCCTTTCCCACATCTCCTGTATTCGAAATTTTATGTTTTCCCATCCTTTTATCTTATATCTATTTCAATGTGAAAAAACATTTGTTCACATATATATATATATATATATATATATATATATATATGGGTCCCGGGTTCGATTCCCGGGCAAGTTACTTTGGGCACCTGCAGCTCCACCCAAGCTAGCTGATTTTTCGGGTACCAGATCTTCCTGGGAAACCATAACCGGCACAGGGAAAGGAACTGGCCCCCCTACCCTGATGTGTCAATATTCACACGCCGTCGGGCTTGGTACATGGGTGAGCTCTACCATCACCTACTAAACCGACCTTCGGGTTGATTACTGTGTTTTTTATGGGTCGCGGTATCCCAGCTGTTGGAGCGGGGCTCGAGTTCGATTCTCGGGCTAGCCACTCTTAGCACCTGCAGCTCCACCCAAGCTATGTGATTGTTCGGGAATCAGATCTTCCTGTGAAACCATAACCGGCACTGGGAAAGGAATTGGCCCCCCTACCCTGATGTGTGAATTTCATACGCCGCGCCGTCGGGCTCAGTTCTGGATGAACTCTACCATTACCTACCAAACCGAACTTCGGGTTGAATACTGTGTATATGTGGATATATATATATATATATATATATATATTATTAGGTAATCTACCGGTTAAGGTAGGTTTTTGGATGGACACAACTATCAAATAAACATTTTGTGACTCCCCACCTAGCAAACTAATCTATATCAGGTCCCTCTTCATCTCGGTGTACTTCTTTCCTCCCTTCTAACCGTCCAACATCCCTATCCTGTTCCTACCCTTACCTCGCTTGCCCAACATTCTCCCCTCTATTACCCTCTTCAACATTCCACTACCGCTCAATACGCCTTTCATCCATTTTTCCTGCCTCCATAGGATTTCTCTCAACAAACTCGTCTCCTCCCCCACCATCTCTAGTACTTCCTCATTGGTTTTCCTTTCGGTCCATTTCACCTTCTCCATTCTTCTCCACACCCACATTTCAAAAGCCTTCAATCTACGTCTATCCTCCTACTTCAGCGACCACGTTTCCGCGCCGTACATAGCTACGCTCCATATTAGAGTTTTTACGAGTCTTGTCTTAACATCCCTACTCAATGTCCCCGTCATCAACTCCCTCCTCCTTGAGAAAGCCTCCTTGCCTAGCGCAATTCTTCTCCTTACGTCCCTACCACTTTGACCGTATTGGTCCAAAACACTTCCGAGATATGTAAACTGTTCTACCTGCTCTATTTTTTCCCCGCCTATTTTAATATTTAGCTTAGCCTTTTTCTTTCTGGAAAATCGCATAACCTTTGTTTTATTAATATTGATTCTCATCCCATATTTATCGCACTGAAACTCCAATTCACTCAACAATGCCTGCAACCCCTTTGCTGACTGAGGAACTAATGCTTGGTCATCAGCAAACCTAACCGATTTTACAAATCCCCCTCCGACTTTCATTCCTACCTCCAGTTCTTCCCATGCCTCTTTAATCATTTCCTCTACATATACGTTGAACAGTACCGGTGACAATGGGCAACCCTGCCTTACACCTCTTCCTAACACTGCCCATCCGGATTCTCCGTTCCCCACTCGCACCTGAGCAGTCTAAGACATGTACAGGTTGCGGATCAGTCTCCTGTCCCTCCAATCCATTCCTATTTTCTGCATTACACGCATTAATTTTTCCCAATTTACTCTATCAAACGCTTATATATACTACCTTGATCAAAAAGTTCCCGGAATAACCACCGTGTGGCGCTCCCATCGTTCCGATTTGAGTTCTGTTTTTTTTTGTTAAATTGGTACATCTGTTGTTGATATTCCCTTTAAATCTTAGTGTCATAACTTGACATTTATAAGTTACGTAGCCAAGAGTACATGTATCTCTGTGTGTGTTGGCGATTTTGTACAATTGCAGAAATGGATTTAAATTTGCTACAACGAACTTGTATTAAATTTTGCGTAAAAAACGGATTTAATGGCGCACGGACGTTGGAAATGTTGGAAAAGTGTTTCGGCAACGATTCTCTAAAAAAAACGGTCGTTTACCAGTGGCACGAACGGTTCAGAAGTGGTCGTGAGTCAATCGAAGATGATGAACGCAGTGGCAGACCATCGACATCGAAAGTCGGTGAAAAAATTAATAAAGTAAAAGAAATGTTGGTCAATAACCGCAATTAACCATCAGAGATATAGCGGAGGACTTGAACATTGCCTATGGATCCGCCCAAGACTGTGGTTAATGATTTGGGTTTACGTCGTGTAGCAGCAAAGTTGGTGCCAAAAGACCTCCATTTCATGCAAAAAAGAGACCGTGTTGACGTCGCAAAAGACATGATTTGCGAGGCTGAATCCGATCCCACATTCATCAAAAGGATCATTACTGGAGACGAGACGTGGGTTTATGAGTACGACACGCAATCCAGACATCAGGCAAGTGAATGGCGTTCACCAAATGAGCCGAGACCAAAAAACCACGTCGTTTTCAGTCAAACAAGAAGGCAATGCTGACGGTTTTCATGGATTACAACGGTGTAGTGCATCATGAATTTTTGCCAGAAGGCCAGACAGTAAACAAAGAGTATTATTTGGGCGTTATAAGACGCTTGCGTAAAGCAATTCGCCGAAAGAGACCAGAAATCGTCGCACAGTGCGTCGAGACCGTCGCACAGTGCTATCATTATTCGTAATTTTTTGACGAAAAATGCAACAAATACCATCCAACAGCCACCGAATTCACCTGATTTGGCTCCCTGTGACTTCTTTCTGTTCAATCGAGTTAAAAAACCATTACGGGGAACGCGTTTTAGCAGCCGAGAGGAAGTAATGGAAAAATCGCAGGAAGCACTGATGGACATACCGAAAACCGAATATAAAAAATGTTTCGAGGATTGGATCAAGCGCTGGCATAAGTGTGTTGCAGTCGATGGGGATTACTTTGAAGGGGACAATATAGATTTAGATGAATAAACTTGTATTTTTAATTTTCTGAATAAATTCCGGGAACATTTTGTTTAAAGTATATATATATATATATATATATATATATATATATATATATATATATATATATATATATATATATATATATATATATATATAAATATATATATATATATCCCCCATCACTATCAAATGTTTCCCTGCAGGAACACTCGCGATGATATCCTCTAACTCATCATACATCCTATCGACTTCTTCCTCCTTGTGGTTGCTCGGTGGCATGTATACCTGAATAATGACCAAGTTCGTCGGCTCTGCTTTAATCTCTACGAATAAAATTCTATCTGTCGCTTGCTCTATGTTGACTACGCTTCTTCCTACCCCTTTATTTAAAATTACGGCAACCCCTCGTTGCCGTAATTTTAAATAAAGGGGTAGGAAGAAGCGTAGTCAACATAGAGCAAGCGACAGATAGAATTTTATTCGTAGATATTAAAGCAGAGCCGACGAACTTGGTCATTATTCAGGTATACATGCCACCGAGCAACCACAAGGAGGAAGAAGTCGATAGGATGTATGATGAGTTAGAGGATATCATCGCGAGTGTTCCTGCAGGGAAACATTTGATAGTGATGGGGGATTGGAATGCGACGGTAGGCGAAGGAAGAGATGGTGGTGAGGTGGGGGACTATGGGTTAGGAACGAGGAATGAACGCGGGGAGAAAGCAATTGAATTCTGCAGGAGACAGGGGTTAGTCATCACTAACACATGGTTTAGACACCACAAAAGGCGTAGGTATACATGGAAAATGCCAGGTGACTCAGAAAGGTATCAGTTAGATTATATTATGGTTAGGCACAGGTTTAGGAACAGTGTGATAAATTCGCACAGTTTCCCAGGAGCGGATGCGGACTCTGACCACAATTTAGTTGTTATGAAATGTAATGTTCGTTTCAAGAAGGTAAGGCAAGGGCGGCGGGTTAGGAAATGGAATTTAGAAGCAGTAAATGGATTTACGAGGAAGGAGTATGAGCAGGCTGTAGAGAAAATGATGGATGACGGTAAAGAACTGAGTACTATCGAAAAAAAATGGGAATGTATCAAGAAAGGGATATTGGAAGCCGCTAAAGACACTATAGGAACCGCTAATGGGAAAAGGATAAGGAAACCATGGGTAACGGAGGAGATGATTGTAAAGATGGATGAGAGAAGAAGATGGAAAAATGTAAACACGGAGTTAGGCAAAATGAAGTACAAAGAGTTAAACAATAAATTGAGAAGGGCCACAAATAAAGCAAAAGAAGAATGGTGGAAAACGCAATGCGAGGATATGGAAAGTTTACAGAAGAAGGGAGAAATTGGTGCTCTATACAGCAAGGTTAAGTTATTATCGGGAAGTAAGAAGGCAAGATGTGTGCTAACAGTTAAAGATAAATGGGGTAAGATAATAGTTAAACCAGGAAAAATCCAAGAGAGATGGAAGGAATATATAGAAACACTGTATGGTAAAGAACTTAGGCCGACAAGGTTAGACATAGAAAAGGAACATGACGTAGAAGAAGATAGCTTAGGTCCAGGCATACTCGACGATGAAATAGAAAGGGCATTAAAGGAGATGAAAGCAAATAAGGCTGTGGGGGTGGACAATATTCCTGTAGAAATGTTGAAATGGTTAGGGAAAGGTGGGAAGAAGGCCATATATGGACTGATTCGTAGTATCTATGAGGAAGGAATCTGGCCGGAAGATTTTGTGAGATCGGTGTTAGTTCCTATTCCAAAAAAGGCAAAGGCTTCGTCATGTGAGGATTACAGAACAATAAGTTTGATATCCCACGCAGCTAAAGTTATTCTCAGGATCATCAACAAAAGGATAGAGAGTAAGGCAAATGATTACTTAGGGGATGATCAGTTTGGGTTCAGGAAAGGAAGAGGTACGCGTGATGCCATTGCAGTAATGAGATCACTAGTCGAGAGGAATATAGAATACAATCAGGACGTTTTTGCCTGTTTTGTAGATTTCGAAAAAGCGTTTGATAGAGTGAATTGGGAAAAATTAATGCGTGTATTGCAGAAAATAGGAATGGATTGGAGGGACAGGAGACTGATCCGCAACCTGTACATGTCTCAGACTGCTCAGGTGCGAGTGGGGAACGGAGAGTCCGGATGGGCAGTGTTAGGAAGAGGTGTAAGGCAGGGTTGCCCATTGTCACCGGTACTGTTCAACGTATATGTAGAGGAAATGATTAAAGAGGCATGGGAAGAACTGGAGGTAGGAATGAAAGTCGGAGGGGAATTCGTAAAATCGGTTAGGTTTGCTGATGACCAAGCATTAGTTGCTCAGTCGGCCAAGGGGTTGCAAGCATTGTTGAGTGAATTGGAGGTTCAGTGCGATAAATATGGGATGAGAATAAATATTAATAAAACAAAGGTTATGCGATTTTCCAGATACAAAAAGGCTAAGCTAAATATTAAAATAGGCGGGGAAAAAATAGAGCAGGTAGAACAGTTTACATATCTCGGAAGTGTTTTGGACCAACACGGTCAAAGTGGTAGGGACGTAAGGAGAAGAATTGCGCTAGGCAAGGAGGCTTTCTCAAGGAGGAGGGAGTTGATGACGGGGACGTTGAGTAGGGATGTTAAGACAAGACTCGTAAAAACTCTGATATGGAGCGTAGCTATGTACGGCGCGGAAACGTGGTCGCTGAAGCAGGAGGATAGACGTAGATTGGAGGCTTTTGAAATGTGGGTGTGGAGAAGAATGGAGAAGGTGAAATGGACCGAAAGGAAAACGAATGAGGAAGTACTAGAAATGGTGGGGGAAGAGAGGGGTTTGTTGAGAGAAATCCTATGGAGGCAGGAAAAATGGATGAAAGGCGTATTGAGCGGTAGTGGAATGTTGAAGAAGGTAATAGAGGGGAGAATGTTGGGCAAGCGAAGTAAGGGTAGGAACAGGATAGGGATGTTGGACGGGATGAAGGGAGGAAAGAAGTACACCGAGATGAAGAGGGACCTGATATAGATTAGTTTGTTAGGTGGGGAGTCACAAAATGTTTATTTGATAGTTGGGTCCATCCAAAAACCTACCTTAACCGGTAGATTACCTAAAAAAAAAATATATATATATATATATATATATATATATATATATATATATATATATATATATATATATATATATATATATAAACCATAAACACAGTAATCAACCCGAAGGTCGGTTTAGTAGGTGATGATAGAGCTCACCCGTGTACCAAGCCCAACGGCGTGTATTCACACATCAGGGTAGGGGGGCCAGTTCCTTTCCCTGTGCCGGTTATGGTTTCCCAGGAAGATCTGGTACCCGATAAATCAACCAGCTTGGGTGGAGCTGCAGGTGCCCAAAGTACCTTGCCCGGGAATCGAACCCGGGACCCTCCGGTCAGTAGTCCAACGCTCTTCCCGCTAGACCACCGCGACCCGCATATATATACATATATATATATATATATATATATATATATATATATATATATATATATATATATATATATATATATATATATATATATTATTAGGTAATCTACCGGTTAAGGTAGGTTTTTGGATGGACACCACTATCAAATAAATATTTTGTAACTTCAAACAAAACCCAATCCAGCAACCTAAGCTACATCAGGTCCCTCTTCATCTCTGTGTACTTCTTTCCACCCTTCATCCCATCCAACATCCCTATCCTGTTCCTACCCCTTCCTCGCTTGCCCAACATTCTCCCCTCTATTACCTTCTTCAACATTCCACTACCGCTCAATACGCCTTTCATCCATTTTTCCTGCCTCCATAGGATTTTTCTCATTATACCCCTCTCCTCACCCACCATCTCTAGTACTTCCTCATTTGTTTTCCTTTCGGTCCATTTCACCTCCATTCTTCTCCACACCCACATTTCAAAAGCCCCCAATCTACGTCTATCCTCCTGCTTCAGTGACCACGTTTCCGCGCCGTACATATATATATATATATATATATATATATATATATATATATATATATATATATATATACATACATACATACATACATACATACATACATATATATATATATATTCAAATTTGAAAATCCCGCCATTCGGCGCACAAATATTCATTCAAACAGAAATAGGTATAAGGAAAGTGGATAGGAAAACACATAAAAGGCGAACACAGGACATGTGGGGAAGGCGGTTTTTGAGCAGATCACGAAAGTAAAAATATTTTCTTATCCGGGATTTGAACCACGAACCTTCCACTTTCCGGGCAGATGCTCTACCAGTTGAGCTAATAAGGAAACCTGATTTACCTTGAGATCTGCGATCTTATAAAGCGCCAAAGTGCTCCAATAGATGTTGCCCGAGAGATGGCGTTATGGAGCTGTTTCACCCACCAAAGGAGAAATAGACGGGACACAAGAAGGGGAAAGGATAGTAGGAAAGCATTCATACGATATTATAAAGGATAGGAACGGTGCGTTTCATGGCACGCATAGCCAGAAGAAGAGACGAGCCACATTGGCCAAACACATATTCAAACTTGAAAATCCCGCCGTACGGCGCACAAATATTCATTGAAACAGAAATAGGTATAAGGAAATGTGATAGGAAAACACATAAAAGGCGAACACAGGACATGTGGGGAAGGCGGTTTTTGAGCAGATCACGAAAGGAGCACTTTGGCGCTTTATAAGATCGTAGATCTCAAGTTAAATCAGGTTTCTGTATTAGCTCAACTGGAAGAGCATCCGCCCGGAAAGTGGAAGGTCCGTGTTTCAAATCCCGGATAAGGAAATATTTTTACTTTCGTGATCTGCTCAAAAACCGCCTTCCCCACATGTCCTGTGCTCGCGTTTTATGTGTTTTGCTATCCCCTTTCCTTATACCTATTTCTATATATATATATATATACATATATATATACACACCGTGGGTCGCGGTGGTCTAGTGGGTAGAGCGTTGGACTACTGACCGGAGGGTGATGTGTGAATATTCACACGCCGTCGGACTTGGTACACGGGTGAGCTCTACCATCACCTACTAAACCGACCTTTGGGTTGATTACTGTTTTTATGGTTTATATATATACCATATATAATATAACACTTTTGTGAAAGTCTAACGCACATGAATAACAATGTAAATGGAAAAAGCAATAGTAGTTCCTTTCCTTCCTCCTCTTGAGAAAGGTGGCTAGACCACAGAAAATTCGATACCCAGTGAGTTTATCTATTATATGTTTTTCTATTATGTGTTTTTTCTACTATTTGTGCTGTTGTATACTGTGTGTACTACTAGTGTTCTAGCGCCATTTCCATTTACATTATATATACATATATATGCATAAATCTATATATATTCATAAAGATATAGATAAAGGGAAATGAATGCAAATAAAAGTCAAAAGCAGAAATGGTAGGGAAGGCGGAATCGAGCAGATCTCAATCGTAAAAAATTTTCCTGGACCGGGACTTGAACCACCGACCTTTCAACTAACTGGAAAGATGCTCCAGAGCACCTGTCCGGGAAGTTTTTCGCTCTGTTCGCGGGTTTTTTGAGTTTTAAAGCTGTGTACTTCAATGTTTCTAGCATTTATAGCCAAGATAACACCTGCATTACGTTCAACAATGGGTATATTTACATAAACGTGAAACCTCAATCCAATTTTGTGACACATTAGTAACTATATATCTCTAAACATTTTAAATAATTAAAAAATTATTTTTCAATCTCGAGAGAAAAGCAATCGCCGATGAATTCTTGGGAGCCGTTTATCAACATTTTCCATTCACTTCAATGACATTTGAAAAAAATCCTCTTCCTCCCTAGTGCCCTCTTCATTCGAGGTAACAAGTGATAATAGTATATATAATAGCCACCTCTGGAATTCACGGGATATAAGAGAACATTATATTCCATGAAGTTTGATAAGATACTTCTTCGTGAGACAGTTCCGTCATAGGGTGTAGCGTCGTCACTCAGGAAACTGAACTTACTATATAGCATGCGAAGCGGTCCATAATTACATCCCTGATGTCTTTAACGACTCAAAGTATTACGGCCCTTTTAGTTCTATGATCCCCTTCATTTTTTTCGACAAACTAATGGCACAGAAATGTTGAAACTTCAGTTAATTTCCCTATGGACGTACGCACCTAACCTAACGCCGAATGCATGTCTCCATACCTTGAGAGAATTCTTTTTTTGCAGAGTGGGTCCCTTTCACCGCCTGAAAAATTACTGATGACTCCGAACGGAGGCTTCATTGGGTTTATTGTCTCGTGGCGTTCGACATTCATTGATAAGTCTTCCCGGATTCACATAGCACCTTCCTATCTTTGGCTATCATATAAAAAAATTTAGTCTTTCTCTCTCTCTCTTTCTCCAACTTATTTACTCCCCTCACTCTGTAAATGCGTTCGTAATTTCAAATTTTGGGCACTTCCATTAGCTGAAATTAAGGATCAAATACACGATTAAACGATAAATAATGTCAGTCGACTGGTTCTTCGAGGTCTCTGGGGTTATACTAAATCTACCAAGTCCCTATCCAACGATCTTTAATATCCCTTCGGATACCACAGTCCAAGATTGCGAAGATTTAATCCTGTGCGATGCCCTCAGGTCTGTAATTAGACCTTGAGATCATTCGGAGGGAGCGATCACCACGTCCCTCCCTCCCCTTTGACCTCCCCAAGCCTCTCAACTTCTCCTCCACCTATCCTTCCTGCACGGAAGTTGTATGTCCACCCCGCCCAACCTCAGTCAACCAGGGTCCAAAGATTATCCTCAAGGTGGAAGGAGAGAGGAAAATCCCATGCTACGTCGTGACCCTTAATAATCTTCTTCCCTGAGGACATTTCCACACCACCTTACGGTGCCCACGGTGGAGAACTTTGGCTTCATCGAACCCATCGAACTTTGAACCGAAATATTAGCGTATACATGGTAGATAAATGTACGGGTCACTCCACGCCACTTCGGACTCGAGTTTACCCTTGACCTCTCGTAATTAGAAGATAACCTCAGAACACGATACCCATATCGAAAAAATATAAATATAACATTGGAGCCTTTTTTTAAACTCGAAAAAATAAAAACAGAAATGTATTGAAATCAATTCATATATTAACCATTTTAAGATGCCATATTTTAAATGTTTAAAGTTATAAAGTTCCTGATTTTCATTTAAGTTCGTTTCATATTGTCATATAATGTTAAAAGTTACATACGATAATTTTTAGAAGAGTGGTTTTTCATTTAAGAACGAATTTGTCCACTTTTGCAAGTAATATTTTTCAGTGTACATTATATGTGGGTAGATTTGACGTTAATAGATAATTTATGGTTTTACTTTCAATTTATATGTAACGCCAAATTCAATTGTAGGCCTAATAATGAGTAGGTACAGTGTGTTTAAAAGCACGCAACTAAGTTTTTTTATTTTTAATTGTCCCCCTCCCCCCCATAAGTGCCAAATCATGGCATGTTGCTTCATTCTTTGATGTTATAATAATATATAAAAAACCGCACCTTTCTCTTTAAAAAAAAGAAGGGGCAAACGCATAAAATATTGACATAGAGTAATTATCATCAACACGATGATCTACTAATTATGTCAATCTTAAGCTTGTACCGAAATATATACAATAACGTTAATTAGAACATTTTTTACTTCGTTGCCCTTATTATAAAATAAGTGAAATGAAGGTAATATTTCGAATTATCTTTAAACGCTTGAATTAATTCATCGGTGATCAACGATTGATTTAAAAATGAATTTTGATAAAAACATGGCATAAATGATGCAATAAAAAATCATCCATAAGATCCCTCCTAAACTCCTCTGCCTCTGAAAGAAGGGTCCAATGAAAATGACACAACACAAAAGCTCTAAGCAATTTAAGGACAACCCCATACAAAGGGGCTCTTTGATGGAACAGTGAAACTATCGGTCAAAACAGGGTTCTGGGCAGCAGAAGGTATAGTGATAGGAAGTGTGGGAAGGATGGCAATTTATTTGAGAATCGGTAATTTTACAAGCAAAGGACGAGAGAGGATGGGGTGCTCTCCAATATATGTAGAAGGGAGGAGGGACAAAGGTTAGAAATGAGAATGGGGGGGTCACTTTGGGAATACAGTCGCTGTGGGAACGGATTAAACAAGTAGCCTGAGGGTGTGTGGGACTGGGGATGCCGGAAACGGAGCGAACGAGGGGCAGGCAGGGCAACAGGGGCGGCTGCAGGGCGATTGAGGAAGGTGATAGGAAGACCAATAAACAAGTTGATTTGATGATTGCATTTAATAAAGATCTGAGATTGATCAAGTGAAACAAATGAAAAGTTTAACTGCAGCATCGTGGACCATTCGAAGGGGTCGGTATTTGGATTATGAGGGTCTAAGACGCTCTCGTATTAAGAGTAATTGCAATTGGAAGGGGATGGTGATTGAAGGACTGGGACTACTATATAATCGCTTCCCCTACGGTGGGTCCTCTGCGCCATTAAGTATCCCAAAAGACAGTGTTAACGGTCCGCTATTGTCCCTTTTATACATTAATGACATCGAGTTTCCGGTAAACTTCGCCTATTTTCTGGCGATGCCGTGATATATAGGGAAAAATCCATTCATGAAGATGGGTTTTCATAATTAACAAACAACCTATGTGCAATTCAAAAGTGGTGCCAGATATGGGAGCTATGATTAAATTTGAATAGATGTGTTCCGATAAAATTTTGTTGGTAGAGTATTTCACCCAAGAACACTTAAATTATACAGATAAACAACATTGCACACATTCACTCGCTAAAATACTTGGGTGTAACGATAACTAAGGATATATTCTGGGGAAAACATTCGTCAAATTTGCGAAATGGCTAGCAAAGAGTACGATTTCATCAATATTGGGCATTGTAATGAGAAGGTAAAGGACCTTGGTTATTTTACGTTAAGGCTCCACCATGAGTATGCTGCAAGTGTATGGGAACCTCATAAAGTTGGCTTAATTTTGGAACTAGATCGAGTGCAACGTGGAGAAGCTAGGTTTGTGAAAAGTTTTAATGAACAAGGCAGCAGCGTCAGGACACTATTGGAAGAGTTCGGATGGGATCCACTAGGTGTCCGTAGGCTTAAATACTGGTTAAATTTTCGGCTACTAAATTTGAGCCAGCTTACTTATCTGAGGAGGTTAAAGACTTATTAATGGTCCCTATTTAATATGGTAGATGAGATAACCAACGTAAAAATCAGGGAGATTTCTTGTAGAACGGATAGATTTAGAATGTTTTTTTCCGTACCAATTTGATCAAAATAGATAAGACAGCAATCACGTAGCAGATAATTGGTAGTGTGAATATAATATATATTTGTCGATATCCTGCATCGTTCTTTCTTCATGTTATTCTTTTTATTTATTAGACCAATATTTTTTAACAGTTCTACATGATTTGACTATATGTATCCTATTATGGAATATTATTGCACGTAAGTACTTTCTTTCGCGTGAATAAAATTTATGGAGTGTGTGATGAAACTGTTTGTGAAGAGGTGACATGATATGGTTTTGCACGTGGTCTTATTTCGTGTTACGGTTTGTGACTTAACATACTCTGCCACACAGACCCGCGGCGGCTTTCGGGGTATTATGTAGATTTTTCAAACTTACTTCCTGGCAATTAACGAAAAATATTGAAAAATGCATGGAAAGCACTACTTTTAAATATTTCTTACCCTAGCATATGTTCTGCTTTCCTAGGATTACCATTAGCAACTCTATAAAATTTTCCCACTGCTGCATTGCTGTAGTCAATGTTGTTAAAAATGAGGAGGAATCACTGCATTTAAATATTGCCAACACACATTCTTCGCCCACATTCACATTTTTCTTCGCGACTTCGTCTCTTCGCCCACCATTTTTCAATTTTATTAATTCTCATAATGATATAACAAGTTACACAACGTTGAAAAAATGACAGGCATATAGTAACATCAAAATAATTCATTATTCAATGAGAAAATATTGAAGATTTTACACTGAAGTACTTAAAAAGATATCACATGTATTTTTTAAGACATTGAAGCCAGGGGACCCGTAGCTAAAGGGAGGTAAAAAAATATAAAAAGTTTCCTTATATACGAGGGTAGGCTCAAAAGATATGCACACATGCTTGTTGACCACAAACAAAAAAAAAGAAAAATCCGGCAAAAAGTACATTAAATTACAATTCTTAAGTTTCAAAATCAACATATATATTTATTTTTTAACACAATCACCATTAAGACTAACACATTTCTCCCAGCATGTTACAAGTTTTAAAACGAAAAACTCGACCAATATGGTTCACGATACGCTTTTGAGTTATTCTCTGGTCAATTTGAATCATATCTTCGATAAGTTTGCGATATTTATCGTTTGTGGCAGTGATCGGACGCTGCGTGTTTCATCAATAATTATGGCTTTTCCAGGCTCGCAACCACGAAAGTTTATTACCCATCGATTTACAGTGGACCTATCAAGAGTATTGTCACCATCAACATCCTTTAAACGACGATGAATGTCAGTAGGAGTCACTTTTTCAGTCACGCTGTTTTACTCGCGTTGACATTGCAATAGAACACATATCCATCCTTTCCCTTCTCAAAATTCATAGGATGGATGTAATGGCCTCAATCCTGCGCATGGATGTTGAGGAGGAATGTTACTTCCACGTCCCATCAGGGTTGCTTGTGAAGGATATTTACTTGTGGTCTACAAGCATGTGTGCATTATTTTTCATTCTACCCTCGTATATTAGTTCAGGATATTGGATATTACAAAAAAGTAAGGTGTGACTCATGTTTCACGTGTGACAGAGGAGTTGGTCTTAAAAAAAATTGGCAAAGAGGCTGTCCGGAGTGGCCTCGTGGGAAATGGGCAAAAAGAAAGCAGGGCAAGATGAGTTGCGGTCTTCTTGGCCTTTGCTGCAATTAACTTCTTCCCGAACCCCTTGCCCCGCAAAACCCTTTCCGAAGGAAGGGACCGGTGCCAATTCCACCTCATTTATTATTCGATGTGCAGAAGTCTTCGGGAGCGGTTAAGAGGTTTTCGGGAGAACGGAAGGCATAAAAAAAAGGATCGAAGTGGAGGGAGGTCTACGGCAAAGTGCAGGATAATGGCGGTTCGCGGAATGTTAAAGAGGGATTCTGGAAAAAATTAGTGATTCCAAAATCATGAAATCTTGTGGCAGATAGCGGACAGTCATTCGTTTCTGCAGGCGTTCAATTTTTTCAAACGGATTCGAATGGAAGGAGGCGGACGGGAGATAGAAATGAAATGTCATGGATTATGCCAGAAGCATATGGACCAAAAGGTTCCACACTGGCTGCGCCCTTAGGAAAGGCGGAGATATTATTTTGCCAGGTTCCCATACATACAGGTAGAATGCCGAATGGATTGCAAACAAATTCAATCAAGTATGATACCCACTCAAAATTAAGCTTCAATTAACATTTATGTTGCCAAAGAATAAAGTAAGCAGCATCTTACTACAAAAAGAAATGGTTAAAATATATACGAGCATGATATTTGTAGCATTATGCTATTTGTATACACAAATTTGTATATTTTTAGTAGAGTCTGTCGTAAAAATGGCGGTAGTTCATTTCTATTCCTTTTTTTCGTATAAAAATAACTAATTTACTAGGTTAATGAACTCATTTTTAAACTTAGACTTCCTCCATTATGTCTAGAAATTAGAACGTTATTTCGTATATTTTCATGAAATATATTATCCTTTTTCCTTTATCTCCCATTTCCTTCCGTATCATCTATTCTCCCCACCGGGTTCTTGCACCCCCTGCCACACACCGTTTTGGTGGCTCGCTGGCTATTTATGTTGATGTCGACGTATCGCACAGGACCACTGACACTCCTCTTCCATTAAAAATTGTTCTCTAATCGATTTCATAAGAGTTCAATCAGCAAACCTACTTCGCCTCCCTCCCCCAACTATCCTCATTGTAAAATAAATATGTAATGCACGCATATCGATGCGATGGTGATGATGAGCCCCAAGGATTGGTGAGGTTAGATATAACCTGGTTGACTACCAGGTTAGCTCTAATCTCACCTATCATTGGTGCTTAACGGCATTCACACATTAGGGTACGGGGTCAGTTCCTTTCCCTGCGTCGTCTCTGGTTTCCCAGGAAGTTCCATTACTCGAAAAATCATACGGAGTGGGTGGTGGCTTTAGGTGCCCAAAGAGTGGTGCCAAGGTATAGAACCCAAGCCTTCCGGTCACAATCAGTATTGACTAAAGATTTATAGTTTCGATCCCCTTGGATCATCTAATAAATCGGACATCTGTTAGTAGTAATTGTTATGGGAGGCGATCGACAGCTAAAGTGATTAGCGCCATTAGGGATGGATGGGAAAGGAAGAGTGGAGAGAAACCCGGCGTCGGCATTAACCTACTCTTAACGAAAGGCGCCAAGAGGTCAAACACTTTGACATTCCATCTGACGGACGGCGTACTCACTCAAAGTACTCTCCACAAAGCATCTCAAGTAGGAATCGGGATACCACTGAAAAATATTTGTTTTCTCCAGGCTTTGAACCCGGGCCCTCTCGGGGGGAAGCCCGTACGTTAGTCACCGCATCATTCCGATCCTCTCGGACATCTGTTGAAGACCCCTCGCAGTAGGTTAACATTTAAACCTATTCAAACTACTCTAACGCGAACAAACTTTGGCGCGTTGTGATAAATCGTTCTTTTGCGAGTGATTCGTGACCCTCGCCGATACTCCTGGATCCGGATGAATCACCTGATATTGCAACAGTGAAACCTGCCATTTACGTGGGAGTGGATTCCAGAACGGAACACGTGGGACCGAAGCATAAAATTCCCCTCTATCCAGTGACCAGAATCCAATGACGCAACCGACAAAATCCAGTCGTGGAATGACCTCAGGGGTTTTCGTGCTGAATGTGCAAGAGACAGCGTTCACGGATGAAACAGAGGAGAACGCGTCAGCGGATGTTAAGAGGGATACGGGGTGGATCGGTCTTCGCCCTAATTCACGAACAACGTCCTTATCCGCCGGATTAAGTTCCTCTGGGTCCACCTACATCTAAACAATACCCCGCAAGCCGAGGGAGAGGGGTGTGGCGGGGGTGTTAGATCGCCACTTGTAAAAGCGAATTAAAACCACTTGCAAAACCAAAAAATTCAGGTCAATCAACACCCAAAGAGAGATTGCAGATTCATACAAAAACATATTAACTTAAACGCACGCAAAATACGTATGCTAACAACTAGCATGCACATGCACATACAAATATACCTGTCTGCGCTAAGTTTAATCTTGTCCTAATTTTTAATTTGTATTTAATTTTTCGAACGACTTTTTAAGAACGAGTATTTGTATCTGTCTGTACTGGAGTATATCTCCCTTATCGTATCTTTGTGGTTCGACCTACCTAAATAGTGTGGGGCCATAATAATTCCTTTAGTGTCATTTTAAAACTCGTTTGTCTTGAACTATAACCGTGGGTATCGGAATGGTGTGGTGGGTAACGTGCTGGCTTCCCATCCAGAAGGCTCGGTTTCGAATCCTTGAGCCGATAGAAATTTTTCAGTGGTATCCTGATCGTTATATGAGGTGTTTTGTGTGAAGAGTGCTTTGAGTGAGTACGCCGTCCGTCGGATGGGACGTTTAATTGCGGACCCCACGGCTCCTTTCGATAAGAGCAGGCCAATGCCGACGCCGACTTCCTCATTTCCCATCCATTCCTATATATGCAAATGACCTTAGCTGTCGGTCGCTTCTCCTATGTAAATCTACTACTAGGTTTGCTAGTTAAATGAAAACTTCCATATAAATATTACTGGCGTGGTCACAGTTCAAAAGATACTTGATATAGTTGCATTTAAGTTCATAATTAATTTTTTAAGTACCAAACGTTTCCCTAATCTTAGATTTTTATTTCGGGTCGTCTATCCAACGTACGTTTACCCAATCACAATTAGCACACATTTACGCATAAATTCCACCAATATTCTTGGAATTCATAGCGTCTCCTTGCACTTAACACTTTTCACTGTGGTAGCGTCACAGTCCCACCAATAAATTGCAATGCGTTACTCCAATGCTTTGTAGTGGCGTGTTTTCCTTATAATTTCAATCCTACGGAATAGCTAAAAAAATTCATTGGAAAACATTTAAACATGACCCCGCGTCTGACACCAGAATAAGCCCGTCCTTAATTCATCTACGTCTAATCTAATTCTCTTTTACAGTTGGTCACCTAATACCCCCCGCCACACGCCCTTGCGGCGGCTTGCGGGGCATTATGTAGATGAGATAATACCCCGCAATTCGCCACAGGGGGGTGTGGTGGGGTATTATGTGTGCCGGATCATCATCCATAAAAGAGAATAAAACTACATGCAAAATCATGCATATCTACAACCACGGAGGCGTACATATTCATGCGGAAACCTTTTTTAACTTACACGCATGCAAGTACATATACCTATCATACTCATGCATATTTCTCACATAATTCTGCATACTTCCTTCCTCCCTTCATTCCATTCAACATGCATACCCTATACTACTCGTACCTTGTTTGCCTAGCCTTCTCCCCTCTACATGATACTATTCAACATCCCATTGCCAGTACAAATGCTCCAGATTCACCTTTCCGGTCCCTCTTGGATTTCTCCAAACATCTCCTAACCTCTTTCCATGTCTAATACTTCTTAGTTTCATTTCTTCCCAGTCAATTTTATGCATTCGTAATTTGTAGTGCAAAATTTAAGTTTCTGTTCAGTTCTTCATAGTGCACAACCACTCAATTTTATGATTAAAATATGCTTCGCGATGAAAACGATTCTCCTTACTACGTTATACGGACGAGAGAGGTAGCCTCTCAAAACTAAGCCAGGAGGCTGTGCGAGAAATGAGGGGAGGGATGAAGGGTTGAGGGAGGGAGAGAAAGTGTGGGTGATGGCAGGTTGGAGTGGTGATTTCTATTTTTTATTTCTTGAAGGTCGACCGAGCGTAAAGCACGTACACTGCTTGCACTGGCAGTGAAAAGGAAAGGCGGAGGTTCGTGGAAGAGCACTCGGGAACGCCGAGTCACTCCAGTCCGCGGGAAGTGGGTCAACGTTTCGGGCGGAGAAAGTGAAGCCCTCCCTTCCGCGCCCAACTTGCCCACCCGCCCCATATATATATCAGCCTCCGCCCCCCGAAAATACGACACCTGGGAAGGTGCGATATTCACTTTCCAATTCCAACCGTCGTTGAAGGATCAAATGAATCGAAGTGGCGCTAATTATCGGGTTTAACTATCGAGCACGTAAGTATAGTGAAACAATTGTATCCATCAAATAACAACGACCAAATTGAAAAATATCGAAGTGACGATATAAAGTTGATTACTCTGAGAAAAAAGATGCGTGACGACTAATATCGACCATGATTGAAAATTAATCACCATAAAGTATTCATCATTTTTATAACAGTACCTCGGTTGACTTCAAAGACTAAACATCATTGAGTTGAGTTTTAATGAAGTTTGAATTTTGAAAATATTCCCATAACTGCAGTAACAAACAAAGAAACGACTGTCGCCGTTTTGGGAAAGAAAGAGCATATATTAAGAGATGGATATGAACTTCCACTTTGTGCCATAAGAATATACTCCTCCTTTTCGACGTGAAAATAAATATCAAAATACTGTCGACGAATTATTATGTTGAATTACTCAAGCGACGGAAACCGTCGAATTTTGCATTCTCCACAATTAAATGTATTAGGAATTAAATGTATTAGAAGAGCTTGAGGAAAGGTAACAAGGATTTAGAAGAAGATTAAGTATGGCTGGTGACCTAACACCCCATGCCACACGTCCTTGCGACGGCTTGCTGGATAGTGTATGGATAGAAGGTAAAAAGTAAATGTTATCCTTCGCTACTCAGGCTTCGTATAGAATATGCTGATGGTATATTTTTTGTTTAGCGATTTTTCTCGTGGGAACGAAACGGGTTTGAACTGGATTGAACGAGCAAACACATTTTCGTTTATTTCATCTCTTCTAGAGCTAGAAAAATGACGATTGGGCGGTCTTCGCGTTTTATATCTCAATCCGGTTTCCACGAACCTGGGGTTGATCGTCGCCTTTGCGATAGCCTTCTGGTTTGAGGCGAAACCATTAGCTTTTCATTTGTGAACGTTGGGAAAAGGGCGTTGAAAAAAACAGGATCTTTGTGACTACAAACGCGACTATTTTTAGGCGCTATTGAATTTTAAAGCATTGACCTTTCCAGTGGGCTGGGCTGGGCGAAGCGCTCGTCTGGTGATCTCAAGACCACAGGTTCTAACACCACTTAAGATCTAGAGACATGGGAAGTTATCTTTGCTTATCACTTAAGAAGACAAGTGTGGCAGGCCTTTTCTGGGAATTAGGCTGGGAGCCGCTTGAGATGCGAAGAGAACAAGCGAGACTGAGACGTTGAGAAGAGCTCAGGACAAATCAGCTTAAAAATAACGCTAAAGGAATTAATGTCGCCCAACCCAATTTTTTGTAGATCATGCGACAAAGATAAGTTAAGATGTACTCTGGTACAGACAGATACAAATATTTGTTCCTTGCCGGAAAAATCAGGAATCATAATAGGAAGAAACTTAAGTCACAATAGATGTATTAAAGACATAATTTACAATTCAGGACAAGATTAAACATTGCAAAGACATCAGGTATATAGTATCTGTAGATGTGTATGATATTTGGTAATTTGTGTGTTTTCATGTGCGTGGTTTTAAGGTTTGTAAGGGTTTTAGTATATGTATATATACCATGATTTGTTTGTGACTTGTATAAATTTGTGGCTTTTGCATGCAGTATTTGGGTGGTACCCTAACACCCCCAGCCATATGTCCTCGCGGCGGCTTGCAGGGTATTAGGCAGATGGAGATTTTCCTTCTTTTGTTTAGACCAGTGTCACAGACGACCGTTCTCCAGCTCATGCACCTGCAGTTATCGTTATCTACATTATTTCGATTATTTTACACATTTTCAGTAACAAAAAAATTTAAAAAATCTTAATTCTTGATGTCGTATGACTAGTGTTCAATCAATCACTCATCCTAGCGAACGTACTTTGATGTTATGTAAATGCAGATGTTGCATAACATCCCTTGAAAAAGTATGTTGAAATCAATACGGTCAAATCTCGTAGATGTCTAGATTTGAAAAAAAAAGGTTTTCATAATAAATCAGAGTTGAGCTTTAAATAAATCGATACACATAGTACCCTTATTAAAGTGGAGTATTATTTTAAGTTGAGCGAGCAATTGTCAGGTTCAGGAGGGAGCTTGAGTCTATACTATGCAAACCAATTTTCGTGCAGATTGCTATGGACAAACAGCGTTCACTGCTAACAATGTATGTTGACATAAAGGAGCGTAAACCCTGCGCACGTATATTCACCGAAGTGGCCCTACCCATCACTACGTTTTAAAGGCGACAGTAAATGAAGGAGGTAAACACTGGGGAGTGGAAAATCTTTCAAGCAGTTACAGAGGTAAACGTAAGGACCATAGAATGTCGATGACTTTGACCGATTGAGCATTTAAACCCAGAAAATGCTGAAGCGTTGACGTAAGCTTTTTTATTTTATGTATTTATATACCCTGCAAGCCTAGGGTGTGCGGCAGGGGTTGAATACTCACCAGACTGATTTTATATCAAAATTAATAAACCACGTTTCGATTTTCTTGAAGCTAATATTTGACAGAAGTTTTAAAATCTTTGTGCTAAGTTCCCCCCTTAAGTTTCAATTACCGCTGCTTAAAATAGCAATCTCAATAAATCAACATCACATGCGTATAGGAAAACTCCTTTAAAACTGACGGAAATATTTCGCGGCTCATAGTTAAAGTTAGAATGCGGCGTAACCAGCTAATTTTACGCCTCTGCTTCCCTTCGTGAGAATTATCAATTCCTTGTGATTCCTCAATGCCAAGGGACTAAACAGAAAAATTAAAAACATATAGATTCCATATTAAAAACAACATATCATTAGTAAGAATGTTGCGAGAGAGGAAGGCATAAAATTCGACTTAAATGAATTCATACTAATAAAGTATAAACCCGCCGAACGGGAGATGCGCCCTTCTGTCATTTCTCAGAATTGGATATAAAACTGCAAGCGACGCTTAGCTGAAGGACAAGAACCAACGATGGCCAATTACCAACCAGGCGAAAAACCGACAACCCGCCTTATCTTACCTATGGAACGTGAGAGATGTTTCGTTATTATTGAAGAAATACCCGAAATTTAGGCAAAGTCTAATTACCTACTGATTTTTGCACCTAGAAACCTGGTTCATTATCTCATCTTACAAAATGTTCGGGAGTTCATTGATTTAAAGTTTAATTCAATAAAGATATTCATGCATGTAAACAAAATATACCGGGACCGTAAACTTGAATGGCACTAAGTAATTTAAAAAATAATAATAAAATAAAATTAATTAACTAAAAATTATATAAAAATAAAAAAACCACACACACTCACAAAAAAAATCAAAACAAATAATAAATAAATAAAATAATAATAAAATAAATAAAAATAATAAAACAAACTTACAACCACTCGATCACTAGGTTGTGTTACGAAATAACTTCCACTCTCGTGAATCACATTCACACCCACACTCAGGGTTTGCAAGGATCCCTCCTATGTCAGTGACCCGTCAATCACACAAATAAATGAAAATTATAAAAGGATGTAATGAAACAAAAACAACTTACGTGAATACACAGTCACTCAATCACTCACGTGTGCTCGAAAACAAGCACCTTTGTGATTCACAAATACTCACACGTCCAGGGTTTACCAGGATTCCTCCTAGGCCAGGGACCCGCCAATCACACGATAATAACTAAACGGAAAATAAGGGACTTCGGTAAAAACGCAATCACTCAATCACTCAGGTGTATCGGACTTTTGTGAAACGCATGCACTCACCATTCAGGGTTTACCAGGATTCCTCCTTTGTCAAGGACCCGTCAATCACACAAACAAAATTAAAGAACTAAAATTGTGGGTAGATAAGTGTCTAAGAAAACCTGACACCAGGTGTTTTGCCTGCAAAGCAGGCCTATTCAGGGAAGAATCTAAATATTCATGCATGAATATGTCAAATTTTCATGAGAATCACGCTGAAGATATTGAATAGGTGCCTTTTCGTCACATATTTATTTACCACAAAAACAATGCGAGTGATCACAGTCAAACGCAGATGCTACTTGCATTTACAATCAGTTGATAGTAGTTTTTTTAAAGACAATCTAAAAAAGAAAACGTGAGTAAAAAAGTGTTCACGATAAGATGTTGTAGATTCACGATAGATTTTGTTTTTAGGCGCCATCCCGTGAGACGCATAGCAACGGTGTAAATATTTATTCTTTGAGTGAGTGAAACATGCTTAGCCACTAAGCTCCCTTATAGTTTTGATCCAGTTATTTCTTCCCTCCTCAATATTTTTCCTTCGCATATTTCTTTCATTAGATGTCAAAATAAAACGGCTTTGAGGAGAGATTTTTTATCAGAAATACGTCATGTTAACATAGAAGTGGTCACAAATGCCGTACACTCTGTCAAATGTAGGACTTGTCATTGAGTACGTATATATCGATCATCCATTCATTTGAATTAACATTTTAAATCAACTGTTTTTACAAAATGGGAAGCATTATTTCACGATGTTTTTGCTTGAGTTCTGATTAAGAGTAATAATTAGGCAGGCATTAATAAATAGGTCGTTCAACCGACGAAGCCAAAAATAAATATATAGTTTTCGATGGCCTAAAAAGTAGAATTACGCTCCCAGTACTTCTAATGTTGATAGCCGAATTATACACCATTTATCAATAATTTATTTAAGTTAAACTTCAATACATGTTACTAATATCTATGCAAGTAAGAGAAAGGTGGTGGCCAAGGAGGTCTCAAGAAGAACATTTTCCTCTTGGGACCTCCTTACGCATATATACGCATTCAAACACGAAATCCCGTCGTATGGCGAACACATATTCATTCGAATGCAAATAGATATTAGAAAAAGGGATAGGCACACGAAGATCGTCCTCTATGTGTTCCTTTCCCCTTTCCTTATCTCTGTTTCTATATGATTGAATATTTGTTCGCCGTATGGCGGGATTTCGTGTTTGAATGTATGTATGTTATATATGTGTGTGTGTGTGTGTGAGGGTGGCGTTGGACTACTGACCGGAGGGTCCCGGGTTCGATTCGGGTACCAGATCTTCCTGGGAAACCATTACCGGCACAGGGAAAGGAACTGCCCCCCCTACCCTGATATGTGAATTTCACCCGCCGTCGGACTTAGTACTGGGTGAACTCTACCATCACCTGCCAAACCGACCTTCGGGTTGAATACTGTGTGTATGGTTCATATATATATATATATATATATATATATATACTCGGATAATAAATATTCCAAACACAGAAACATAAATGAAGGACACATACAGTAGATATTGACGTTTCGTCATCAGTCTGAGAATTTTTACTTTTTTATTTTTACTTTAAATATATAAGTAATATAATTATTATTTCATCATTTAGGTGTTTATTTTTCTCTTCCTTTTGGGTGGCTACTTCGAGCTACCTGAGCCTAGTTTTGAAATGGTCACCGTAGTGGGTACTAAAGTAGTCGAAGATAAATTTATTAATTATGCTCCATCTGGTTACATGATTTTACCAGAAATGGTAGTGGTACTCTCCGCATTCCTCTTAAATCCGACATAGGTTTACAAAATAATTTACACGTCAAGATTTTTTTATGCAGTTACATCTAGTGCAATGGAACGTGATTTTTTCTGCACATGTCCTCCGCATTGCCTGGATACACTCCCAGCCTCAAACTTTCCCGGTAATTTGTAGGGTAATACATGTAAAAGAAGAAATGTATGTGATTCAGTAGCTTTCATCAACGTATCGGTCACGTTTCAATACAAAAAAGCATGCAAAATAGGTAGTAGTCACGGTTGTTCTCTCAGAGGATTAATAACCAGGAGTGCCGCTAAGCTCCTTCGTTTTACCCGTCGTTCGTCACGCGCGCACGGAAAAGACTCCCTCTGTCGCCACACTGCGATAATTCACGATCCACTTCGCTACGAAACAGGTTCCTTCTTAAGACATCTCCACGTCAACCAATGATTTCCTCAGACTTAGGATAGATCTCCGTGGAAGCGGACGTAAACAAGGGAGCACTTGACGAGAGAGACTCTTGAGGAGGGAGAGGAGGAGGGAAGGAGCAGAGAGGGAGAGAGAGAGGTGAGTCACTGAGGAGAGAATGCTTGGCGCACGTGCGTCTGAGGACTCGTAAAAGTCCATAGGGGATGAAGTTTTTAAGACCCTTCTTTCACCCTGAAGCACGCGAGGCAGGAAGGACGAACCCAATTTATCACCCACAAGCGAGTCGAACGTTTGATGGGGTGCCACTCAAAGTGAGACGGAGGGAGCCATTCCTTCCTCTCGGCCACCGTAACGCACACGCTCTGTTGCTTGAAATAGGTACGATGATAATTGTTCTATTGCGCCGTGTGAGAGGAGGGTCATCGTGGGGAACTCATCCCACACTGCACACAGCATACGACAAGCAAAACGCTCTTTCGACACATTTCAGCAGAAACTCAACGTTACATCCACGTCAACAGATTTTTTTTAACAGTTCCACAACACGATTTGAATATATGTATCCTGTTATTGACCATTGTTACATATATGCACTTTCTTTCGTGTGATTAAAATTTTTCGAGTCTATGATCAAAATGAAAGGAAAACAAATGAGGAAGTACTAGGGATGGTGGGTGAGGAGGGGTTTGTTGGGAGATGTCTTATGAAGGAAGGCAAAATGGATGAAAGGCGTATTGAGCGGCAGTGGGATGTTGAAGAAGGTAATAGAGGGGAGCATGTTAGGCAAACGATGTAAGGGCAGGAACAGGATAGGGATGTTGGACGGGATGAAGGGAGGAAAGAAGTACACAGAGATGAAGAGGGACACATGAATATAAACGCAACTGTCGGTGTTGATTTGCATGGATTTGTTGGTTTTGTTTGTGGTTATATGTGTCTTTTACGGGTGGCGGTCTAACACCCCCCGCCACACGCCCTTGCCGGCGGCTTTCGGGGTATTATGTAGATGTATAATTCCATATTTAAAATATATGGTACTTGTATTATTTTATGACGTTTGATCCGCGTCCCGATTATTCCAAGGATATTCTTTATTAGTAAATACTAACAGAATCAGATCTATGAGACATTTGCGAGGATTTCCGAAAACTTCATTCAGCCATATATTCACCCGCTCCTTCTAGGCTTTATTTCCAAATGAAATGCAAGTGACTCAGCATTAGTCACTTGTTTTTCTCAGAACTGCAACGTCGTAGAATGATGAAAACGGATGGACCGAGTGACAAATGAAGAGGTACTTGCTTGGAAGACCGGGTGAAGCCTGTGGGGGGCATTTCAAAAGGAAGTGGAGGGAAATTAATTGGACACATCCTGAGGTACACTCGAAGACCATACTTCAAGGGCACATAAAGTGGAGAGGAATTGGAGGAGAAGACCCAGGATGCAAAGCGACACACGGGGTGCTGGAGTGCATCAGTGAAATGAACTTTGAGGGAGTACGAAGGTTGCCAAGAAACAAAAGAGAGAAAAAAGGATCCTTTACAGGCCAATTCACAGGACTGATTTCGCGTGATGACAATGAACAATTAGAGGTATCATTGGTGCTCGGCACCTGATTGAACATACAAAAACACACACACACATACCGACACAGGGAAAGGAACTGACCCCCCTAACCTGATGTGTGAATTTCGCACGCCGTCGCGCTTGGTACTGGGTAAACTCTACCATCACCTACCAAACCGACCTTCAGGTTGATTGCTGTGTTTATATTTTTTCTAAATGATTATTTATACCATAGATAACTATTTCAGTAGATTTTTTCTAAAATCTAACGATTCATTGGCCATCTGGACTCACTTAATATCACTGTTGCTACGCCGTCTTTTCCCCAAAAATACGAAATCTCCCAAATCCGTGAACAATAGATAAGAAGTTGTTAAAGCACCCATGATACCCCATGGTGATTTAGGAGAAATAGTTGGAGATACATTAGATGACGATTTGTGTCAGCCAAATGAGATTGTTCATGAAAGAAATATATATTTCCTGAAATAAAAGACAAAAAGAGAAATTTTTTATACATTTTAATCTGGAAAATAGAATGCATAAAGACACTTTGTCTTAGAGGAAAGTGGATCGGCATAGATTCAATGGTCACTTCAGATTCAAGTGTGGAGGAGAATGGATAAAACAATTTGCGATGAGAGGAAGGGCAAATGGTAAATTTTTAAATATCTTGATAGGTGAGAGGATGTTGCTAGGGTGAATCCGAAGCAGGCAGATACAGTTTGTGAGGGAAATATTGAGAGATGGCGGGATGTTGAAGGGCGTTAGAGAGAAGAGACATTTGGATCGAATGTCGTGGCGAATAAGCTTTTTATAGAGCTCGAGGGTAGGGCGAGAATGATACGAAGAGCTGAAGAATGGTAGGGTAAACTGAATGGAGTCTACACCTTTAGGCTAAGCGTAATTTTTCTTTGTTTTGAAAATAAAAACCTATCTTAGTTAGAAGTAGATTAGTCATGAAATGAATAGTGTATTCGGAAATGCGTTCCCTGCCACCTGGCCGGAGCCCACTCGCAAGTTCTACGCATTGAAACCAAATGAATAACGAAAGACGCGGGCCTCGGGGCTATCACCTCCATTCGAGAGACCACGACGCCTCGAGGGGCGCGGGTGGGATTGAAGGCGAAGGGTCGGAAGACGCGCAAAGGAGTCTGGGGCGGTGGGTCTTTAAGAGCTCCACCCGCCAGTACCGAGTGAGATTGGGACACTCCCACCCTGCCCCAAGGGGTCGGACTGGGGAACAACGGGTGAAGAACGAATAAAGGGGCGCCTCCTCCCTTTCTCTCTCTCGTCTCTCGCGAGAGGGAATCTCGCCGGGGGCGAGACCCTATTGTTGTGAGGAAACGGCACGATTGGAAGGAGTTGAGGGGGGTGGAACATCCATACTTCGTTTACAAAAAGTCACATTTATTTTTTTTTAACTTTTCAAGGATCTCGACCTCCCCCTCCGCCCTCTCCCCCTCCATCCCTTCTTTCCACCCCCTAACAAACCACCTGCATAGGAAATGACAGAAAGGCGGGTGTCGTTTAAAGGGAGAGTCAATCTCGCCTCCTCTAAGACGGTGTCCCTCCACCGACTCGGAATCGCGAATCGAAGGATGGACTGATGGAAAAATTAACTCATTTTTTCGTCCAGAAAATAATGATTCTCTCAAAAAAATTAAATACGGTTTTGTGTGAGACCAGAGATATTACCCAAAATGGATTTATTTATTTTTTTACGTTCAGGTCATCGGAGAAAATGATTTGGTTGAAAGGACAGGAAGGTTTCCAGTTGAGGGAAACCGCGGGAGCCTTCCATTAAGGAAACAGAGAGTGGGCTTGGAACACCACTGGAACAAAATGACATTTTTTTAAACAGATCGATGGTGACCTTTGCAAGTGAGAGAAATTAATTTAGGGAAAATCGATCTTTTAGACTAGGAGTCGAACCCGGTTCTATCAATTTCCCCCCCCGTTCATCCAAGTTCAACCCGATAACAATTTTTAAAAATTAATATGAATGGCTATGACATGCAAAAGACACACCCATCGTGAGAGCTTCATGTCTCAAAGCCAATTTCATAAAATTCCTACGCACAGTGATTTTGCTCATGAGAAAAATTTTGTCCAGGAAACGTATAAGCATATCCGAAAATACCGAGTTGTGCTGTTAAATAAAAGTGTGTTTTTTTTACAGCCATGTCCCTCTCGCCTGTCATTCCTTTCAGAACATGCGACCTTGACCATCGCATTACACATCCTCTCCCTCCAGTTCCGGACTCTCTTAAGCACCCCGTCACCGCAGAAGGTTAACTTTAATTACAAAAATAATCCAATTGTTCCTCCTTCCTCCGCCTCCCGCGCCTCCCTTTTAAATACCCTTTTACCCAACTCACAACTCTCACACGAAGTACATCTAGAAAGCGCAAAACGCAACGGTGAGTTCGTTAAACCTGGTTCTCGCTCTCGCTGAAGAGTCGAAATTAATTTTTCATGCAAAAAGCTTATTTTAAAAAAATTAAAAAGTTATAACTTTTTTACTCTTCAAAATGGATACCTCCTCTTTGTGTATTTCATATGCAACCGAGTTATGATTTGTGCAATTTAATGTATACATAAATATATATATATATTTATATATATGTGTGTGTGTGTATATATATATGTTTAGTAAAATGTAGGAGGAAGACTCTATTCGAGGAAGACTGATTCCTAGTATCTATGAGGAGGGAATCTGGCCGGAAGATTTTGTGAGATCAGTGTTAGTTCTTATTTCGAAAAAAGGTAAAAGCAACATCATGAGGGGACTACAGAACAATAATTTTAATATCCCACGCAGCTAAAGTGCTTTTCAATCATCAACCAAAGGATGGAAAGCAAGGTAAATGATTACTTAGAGGATGATCAGCTTGGTTTTAGGAAAGGGAGAGGTACGCGTGATGCCATTGCAGTAATGAGATCACTAATCGAGAGGAATATAAAATACAATCAGGACGTATTTGCCTGTTTTCTAGATTTCGAAAAAGCGTTTGATAGAGTGAATTGGGAAAAATCAATGCGTGTATTGCAGAGAATAGGAATGAATTGGAGGGACAGGAGACTGATCCGCAACCTGTACATGTCTCAGACTGCTCAGGTGCGAGTGGGGAACGGAGAGTCCGGATGAGCAGTGTTAGGAAGAGGGGTAAGGCAGGGTTGCCCATTGTCACCGGTACTGTTCAACTTAAATGTGGAGGAAATGATTAAAGAGGCGTAGGAAGAACTGGAGGTAGGAATGAAAGTCGGAGGGGAATTCGTAAAATCGGTTAGGTTTTCTGATAACCAAGCATTAGTTGCTCAGTCAGTCAAGGGATTGCAAGCATTGCTGAGTGATTTGGAGGTTCAGTCCGATAGATATGGTATGAGAACCAATATTAATTGAGTAGAGTATGCTGCCAGTATATGGGATCCTCATAACATAAATTTGGTTTCGGAATTAGATCGAGTTCAGCGGAGGGGGGCTAGATTTGTCAAACATTGTTATGACCAACTCAGCAGCGTATCCACTTTGCTAGACAATTTAGGTTGGGATTCTCTTACACAGCGGCGTTTCCAATATAGATTAAACTTATTAAAAACTTTAAAGATGGGCCCTTTTCCGATGACATCAAGGATATAATACGAACCCCAACGTATTACGGTCGAAGGGATCACGAATATAAGACTAGAGAGATAGACTGCAAGACTGACAGGTTTAAAATGTCATTTTTTCCAAGAACGATAAGGGACCAGAATGCTCATAGTCGAAATTCCCCAGGACTTAGTTCATTACAATAAGTATTAACGTACAGGTTAGGGACTTCGCGAGGATGTGTATACATGTGTGTATGTATGTATGTATGTATATATATATGTATGTGTGTATATATATATATATATTTTTTTTTCCTACAGGTTCCCCCCACCTTTCCTCACCTAACTCCCAACCCCCTCAACCCTTACCCTTCCCTCATGGTGCTACACCCCCTGCCACACACCTTTTTGGTGGCTCGCAGGGTACTTATGTAGATGTAGATGTAGATTAATAAAACAAAGGCTATGCGATTTTTCAGAAAGAATAAGGCTAAGCTAAACATTAAAATAGAAGGGGAAACATAGAGCTGGTAGAGTAGTTTACGTATCTCGGAAGTGTTTTGGACCAACACGGTCAAAGTAGTAGGGACGTAAGGAGAAGAATTGCGCTAGGCAAAGAGTCTGCACAATGAGGAGGGAGTTGATGACGGGAACGTTGAATAAGGATGTAAAGAAAAGACTCGTAAAAACTTTGATATCTATGTACAGCGCGGAAACGTGGTCGCTGAAGCAGGATAATAGACGTAGATTGGAGGCTTTTGAAATGTGGGTGTGGAGAAGAATGTAGAAGGTGAAATGGACCTAAAGGAAAACAAATGAGGAAGTACCGTAGTGAGGAGAGATTTTTTAAGAGACCTCGTTTATCTATACATATATGCATATGCAACAGCAGAAAGGAATCATTTCAAGAGTCGTTGGACTGAAGATGACGTTGGACGCCGAAAGCCGTGTCTTATCGTAATAAATTTCTGTGAAATTACGAAGTTATCATCTTTTCATTTCCAATATGAATCGATTTCACAAAGTAATGCCGAATAACATCAATTTCAAGAGTCATTTTATTTTTTAGGTCGGAAACCTATCAGACTATCCATATGCATAACGCGCACCAGGGAGAAAAGCCTTATGTTATCTGTAAAAATGCAATAATACACTCCCTAGAGCAGCAACATGATAGACGTCCTTTAATCCAAAGTTACAAAAATTGCACGAACTAAAATGAATTCGACCCGTCCAATTTTTTAAGCTCTGGGTTCAGCTTCAAGGTTTATAGGTTATTTTTTCCCCAGTTTTTTTCATCTATCTATCATTTTCAAATACCATCAAGCGAAGCACTTTATCGAGTCAGTCTCATCTGTTGGTATCCAATCTGGAAAAGCTGTCCGCATAAATACCAGGGGATCCCAAAGATGCAGACGAGCAGTTTATAAGGTATTGGCACCTCAAATATGCAGTTTGACTTTCCACTTGGCAATGCACCCGCGTCGGCTGCAGCTAACTTGAAAATTATTAACTCTCGACACAAGATTATCATCCTTGAGGAAGATAAACCGTTTTATTCACGATTCCTCGAGATCGGCTTTTAACGTCTCACTTCTTATTTCTATGTCAAGTATTGCTCGTAAATAAGGTTAAATAATATTTAGAAACCGCATAACCATTGGTTGAAATTTCAACGCTGCATGTGCCTGCTGAAATAGCTGTCGCGGATTGAAGATTATCGAGTACTACGAGCGTGAATCACATGACGCGCTCTAAGAGACATTACGTAATGTTTGCATGTAACGACAGAGATATATGATCTGAAGTATACGAAGAACTATTAATGCTCGACTCACCAGTTGGGTCATGTGATTTCTCAAAGTGATGACTAAATACCTGATAGCAGATAGTTATTCCTCCTCTGTGGTAAATATAACTTTTATTAGCTTGCGCCTCGTAGTACGTGAGAAGAGACAATATTTACTCCTGATTACCTATCTAGCTGCTCTCTTAAGCGCCAAATAACCTTTTTGCTGTTACACTGTGGCGTTCAAATCGATAATTTTTTAAGGTTTGATTCAGTGAAGATTCATACAGTAAAAAAATGGTCCAATCGGCAGAGCGCGAAATGGATGAAGAGAAGATTAATAAGTAAATAGTTTGTTATTTCGTATTCTATCGTACAAAAATATTCTCACTCATATCATTTTCAGTGTCGGTCTCTAGGGCGCGCAAAAAGAGTACTCCAGAACTTTAAAAGTTCACGGTTAACTCTGAAAAAAACCATGATGAAAGACAGAATGAAATATGTGCAGTTGAAACTTCATTTTGAGAATGAAAACACTCTTTTCTGTCATAGATTGGCTGATATTTATTTTAAAGTCCTCCGGAACTTCCCCGCGCGCACTTCGAGAAAATTCATTTACATTCGGTGCAGAGCTGTATATACCGAATGGGGTTATTTGACCAAAGACAAAGAGGGAATTCCCAGAAAATGTTACCTTGGCCAGTACTATTTCAATATTCGAGCGTAGGCTGAAAAGTAAAACACACATGCTTGTAGAGCACGAACAAAAATAAATAACAAGATCGGGCGAAAAGTACATTACGGAATGTACAATGCTTAAGTTTCAAAACCATATATTTATTTTTAAGCATGGCCACCGTTAAGGCTAACACATTTCTCCCAACGTGTAGCAAGTTTTTTCATTCTGTCACTGACAAACACTTCCGACTTTTCTCGAATCCAAGACTCTATAGCTGCCTTCACCTCGGCGATCGGGGGGGGGGGGTGCAATTTGTTTCAATTTCAGATTTCGCACACCCCTCCAGTTGCACGCGAGGTGCGTGGACGATCGTTGTCCTGTTGCTTGGCGTTGTCCTGTATTATTGGCGCCAGGCTGACTTTAACATGACAAACTATTGGTTTGCGATACGCTTTCGAGTGATTTGCCGGTAATTTTGAGTCAAATCTTCGACAAGTTTGCGATGTTTATCGTCTGTGGCAGTGATCGGACGTCCGCTGCGTGTTTTATCAACAATTATGGCTTTTCCAGGCTTGCAACCACGAAATGTTACTACCCACCGATTTAAAGTAGACCTATCAACAGCATCATCACAATCAACAGCCTTTAAATGACCATGAGTCACTTTTCCAACAGTTAAAAATTCGATGACAGCACGCTGTTTCATTCGCGTTGGCAAAGCACTAGAACACGTCTCCATACTTCCGCTTCTCAAAATACGCTCCATGGATATAACGACCTCAAACCTACGAACGCGTGATTGAGGGGGAATGTTACTTCCACATGCCACCAGGAGTGCTTCTGGAGGTCATTTTGTTTGTGGTCTACAAGAATGTGTGCATTAGTTTTCAGCCTACCCTTGTAAAATCAACCAGCCCATCCCGCATGGTTAAGCATTAAAAAAGGGTAAAATATTTCAAAACTAACTTATTTAAAAAAAGACAGTGGAGTACATTAAAGTAACCAAAGAGACAGCAAAACAGTTCTCTAGTTTTGCAAGAGGATTGCAAGAGAGGTAATAGGCACATAACGGTACTTTAGATGGTAAACTGGAAGAGTACAAAGTGACTGACTTCCAGCGGTTGCATATCTATTCTGCATTCATCTCCACATCATCCCGCAAGCCGTCGCAAGGGCGTGTGGCGGGGGGGTGTTGTTAGGTCACCAGCCATGCTTGCACAATCGCAATGTCACCTCTACACAACTATATATTAGTTAAATCATGCCTTCGAAACATGTTAATCACACGAAAGAAAGTGTTAGATGCAACAATATTCGAGGATAACTATATTGAAATCATGCTGTAGAACCGTTAAAAATATGGATATTTTAAGTAAAAAAATAACCTGGAAGATATCGATAAAATATATGCACTCCCAGTTCTAATTATCTCCTACACGGATGCTGTTACATTCATTTTTATCACTAATGGTACAAGAAAAAATATCATTTTAAATATATCCCTTCTAAAATAAATCCTCCTGATTTTACGTTGTATATCTGATCTACCATAGCAAGGTGGGGGCTGCAATGCGTCTTTAACATCCTCAAATTAGAAATCTGCCTCAAATTTACGCTGCACAAGTAAATGTAACTTATTCTTAAGCCAACGGACAACTATTTGCTCATATTCTAATTTTTCCAATAGCGTCGTGACATACTTAAATATACGGGGAAGAAATAAATACCACTCACCAAAAATTCTTGTCATCGCCAACTCGGTAGCACCAGAAGAATCTATCAGCAGCTGTAAAGAGAGAGAGAAATATTTGGCGTTAATTTCATGAAACCATAATGATATCGGGATAACCAAAGGAGAACCTACTTTAATTATAGGGACAAAATACAGGGACTTAATACTTTAATACAGAGACAAAAGCTGTTGCAATTTTCCACTTAATAAAGATTTATTTTTCATGTACAACAAATTTTTTAAGTGAAGCTTTCAATTTAAAGAGTCCAATATGTATACTAAACATAAAAGGTGGGGAAACCGGAGTGTCCTCACCTTCTGGGTGGAGAAAGGGAGGAAAAACAGGTAAAGTGGGTGGTTAGGAGATTGAAGGCTTGTAGAGGAAGAGGGGCTGACAAAAAATACGGAAAGGTCGTCGCAATGGGACGGTCCTCTACTCTTATCTGGGGTCCCTCCTCACGGTGTGCGGAGAAGGCGCGATGGCGTGCTGTCTTGTCGGCTCGTGTCCGCTGGCCGATCGGTCTCCTCAGTTGGGGACCTTCTGGGTGCCGGCAGTCTATTCACTTCACGATCGGAGGGAGTGGGAGGATGGTGCCCCTCATCTTCGGCTCGGAACTAAACAGCCAAGTGAGGGGCTGCGCTCAAGGTAGGGTCTGTCGGAGGGGTAGGTGGGAAGATAGGTCATTTCCTCATCGGGGTAACTCAGGTTTTGTTCCACCGTTGGTCTCCAAGATGACGCTGCTGTGAGATTGGGCAGTTGGAGGGGGGATGGGTATTTGCCCGTGTGCGTTAATGGGCAATTATAGAAAGGTAAGAGATGGATTCATTGAATGTTATTGCAAGCAACGGGGAGTATGACAGAAATATTTATCATTTAATATTTAGCCGTCTTGGATCCTTTGTTGAATGATTTCCAATTGTTCTAGGGCGTCTAGTTCCTTCCCTTTCTTCTTGACGCGAAGTAGTTTGGGTTTGAAGTTTCATTGGTGATCAGTTGCAATAATGTTTCGCGACCATTTAAGTTATTTATCTCCTTTCTGTATACATTTTCGGTGCCAATTTGCTTCGGTTTGGAAGTCTCTGCTTGTTTAGCCTATGCATTTAGTGGGCCAGGAGTCATACGGCAGTTCATAGACTACACTTTTCCTCATTCTGTCCACTTCGTCTTTGGGATTGCTCAATAGTTTGGAGAGATTTAAAGGAGTGTTAAAGGTAACTTAGTGCTTATCTTTCATATCTACCTCTAAATAGTGTCCTGCAAACCACCGCAGAGGTGTGTGGCGGGAGGTGCTAGGTCACTACGGGAAAAAAGGATAAAACCTCATGTAAAACCAAAAAATTCATGTCAATACAGGTAATATAGTTAATACCTCTATACACCCACAAAGGCGTATATAATCATGCAAAAATCTTTACCTTACACGCATGCAAACACATGAATTATCAACTGGCATGCATATACATCTACAAATATACCTTATGTCTACGCAACGTTTAATCTTACGATTTATGATTGTTCGGGAAAAGAATGGGTATTTTTGTCTATCTGCGCTGGAATCTATCTCCCTTATTTTATCTTTGTGGTCTGATCTAACTAAGCAGTGGGGGCCATAATAATTCCTTTGGAGTCTTTGCTAAACTTGTTTGTTTTGAATCTTTCTAAAAGTCTAAGTCTCGCTTGTTCTCTTGGTATCTCAAGTGGCTCCCAACCTAATTCCCCTAAAATGCCTGTCACATCCGTCTTCTTATTACAACAATTTTTGACGAATTTATCGGATTTTCTCTGACCTTATTATATTATTTTTGCCAAATTTTCTCTCATGGATCCTAAATACTTGCGGCATATTCCAAATGTGGCCAAACACATGCAAAATAACACCTCTTTTTTTGGCCTCATTACATTTCTCCACCACCCGTTTAATGAGCCGAGTTTCTTTAAAGCGGATCCGCGAAATAGTCAAAGTTTGAGCTTAAGTAGAAGAACTGCGTTAAGCAGAGTTTTCGCTAGGCGGGAGGTCTCTACGACTGGTACGTAGAATATATTTTAGGAGAAAATATTAGCGTACAATTAAGTAAGAAGCGTGGTTTTGTAAGGTGCGAGAGCATGGTCAATGAAGTCAGGCGATAGGCTTACAGTGGAAAAATTTGAGAATGTAAAAATGACTCGCCTTGACCGGGATTCGAGCCTGGATCCCTCGATGACCGAGCGCCTAAGTCAATTAAGCTATCGAAGCATCCTATACACTTAGTTTTATTGTCCCTCTAAGTTACACTCTGCAAACTCCACCCCCCCCCGCCCCCCTTTACCTGTTTTTCCTACCATCCTCCATAGCTTCGGTTTTTCCCCTCGACTCTCTCCCACCACCCCTCCCAGCAAAAGGGGGCACCCGGGTTTCCTTCCTCATATGTTTAGTATATATATTGGACTCAGTGAATTGAAAGCTTCACTAAATAAGATGCAGTACTTTGAAACTAATGGAAAATAAGTATTTATTAAGTGGAAAATTGCAAGAGTTTTCGTCTCTGTTACAATGGAACGGTTCCACCACATCACACCTGAATCTGTCATTTAAACTACTTAAATTAGTTAGTAATGAGAAACTTATTTAAATTCAACCCCTCTTCTAAAACATTAAAATCCATCCGATGGATTTGCAAATATTTTTCCCGAAATTTAATCATTATAAAAATTCAGGAGAACATCATTTAAACAAATGTTCACGTTATCCAATCTTTTGTTGTTCTTTCTTTCAGCACTACCATTTGAATGAAATGGATTTGGGGCCACGGATTTATACATGTAATTAAAGGTAATTACCATATTGTGCACTCAAATATTAAATAATGACCGAGTTAAACTTCGTTAACATATTTCCGATTTATCGAATAAATTTGAAAATCATTTTCAGGACCAAGAACAATGGGATCATCATATACCATATAAAAACACAGATACAATTCATTCACTGATAATAATGGTCATTATTAACCAAATATTACAATTAAACTAAAGGGTTAAAAATTTATACAGGAGATTCATTTTACATAGATATCTCAAAGGTTTATATTTAGTATTAGCAGTAGTAGTCCACTGGTTTAGGGTAGATTCTTGATCGACCGTCGCAATGCGCACTATTGTCTATACCATGTTTAACATGGCAAAAGATATTTTAAAATACACTAATGAATAGTTCAACAAATTATCCTTAAGCTTTGCATTATTCCTGCCCCCCATTCTTCAATCAAAGATGCCAATTTTATGGAAAATCAAAAAGTCGAGACCGTAAACTCGTCTCGAACTGGGTTTGTAGGTAAAACAATAGGCAAGTCAGGGGAAAATGGAAAAAAAACACTCTGTCACTTTTTTTCGGGAAACAGTGACCCATGTGTACCTCAATCACACACAAAAAGGCAAAGTTAATAATATAAAATAAAAAACAAACGTGCAACTACTACGATCACTAGTGTGTTAAGGAATAACAGTCACTCTCGTGAATCGCATTCACACACACACTCAGGGTTTGCAAGGATATCACCTATGCCATGGATCTGTTGATCTCACATAGAAATGAAAATTAATTAAAAACAAAATTAAAATTAAAAAGAAAAGAACCAAGTACACATTCTCAGTCACTAATTCACTCGGGTGTGTTGAACTTTTGTGAATCGCACTCATTCACTCACTCGCTCAGGATTTACAAGACCTCTTCCAATGCCACGGTGGGTCACTGGCATAGGAGGTGCGTCCTATGATCTCCCTTATTGCAGAGATATGTTTTCATCAGAAACCTGGCTGAAAATCTAACTCTGTACTTCAGTCGATTTGAATTAAAAGTGGCCGTAATTACCAAGTAATCCACTTTTAATTTTACTTGATACGTTTATCCGTTCGAAATTTAGCAAAATACGCGGATGTGTGAGTTTTTCTGTGGTGTTCCTCCCAATAATATCCCTGACTGGAGGAATTAATGTAAGAAATGTCTTTAAAAAGAAAAAACATAATTTCTAGTCCAACTAACCACAGCCGAATATTGTCTGCAATTTGGCTAGAACAGTTTGGTGTCATTGAAGATTCAAAAATGCGAACAATTCGAAAGGATTTGGGACATTTATCCAGACATCACGATCTGTCGTTAAACGCGCAAATTGACGCAACTAAAAGAGATCGTTGAATAAATTGGTTCGCCAAAAAAATTTTACAACCAAAAAAATTATTTTCTCTTCTCGCTCCTCTCCCTCTTTCGGTCCCGTTGGAACAAACATTGGGGATGGTGTTCTACAAGACGGCGGCACACAATGGTCCCTTGGAACCCTTTTAGCGGACCCTCGTTAAGGCAGCGGCACGGGGTTGAATTACCGCGATTAGTGAATGCCATTCCCAGGCGGATTAAGCAAAATCACCCTCTCTCCCTGCGCCTCTCCAAATCCGCGAGATGGCCGATATTACTGGCGTGTCTCCAGCAAACGACCACGGGAGTAGGGAGCTAGGAACACAAGCCCCTGAAGGATTGTGACTTGAAATGTCGATTTCTCACGTCTTCAAAATGAAATCATCCACGTGAAAATTTGCTGATAATAATGGGTCAATTGCTCAACACAATTACGAATTCATTTTATTTCTATAAGAGTCCTGACTAAACAAAAATATGTTTTTAAAGATATTTTATATAGTTTTAGATAGTTTAGTACTCTGCAAGCTACCGATAGGGTGTGTAGCAGGGGATGAATACACTCCAGATTAATTTTGACCCAAATATGACTCCTACCACTGTCAGACTATGTTATTATGATCCCTTATCTTTCGTCGAAAAAATGGCATCTTACACTTATCTGTTCTTTACTTAACCTCTCTAATTTTATTAGCATGACCGTGGTACGATGGGGGTACTAGTACATTTTCAACATCACTGTAAAGAGAACTCCTTCCAATTTATACAACAGACGTAATCTGTAATATAACCTCCTCTCCGTGAGTCATTCCCAGCCTAGCTGCTCTAATAATTTGGATACGCTACTAAGTTTCAAAATAGGAGAGTTTGAAATACATAGGAAAAGGAGTAGGTTAGGCGCGATGGATATAATTGCTAAAAATGATGAAGCGTGGGAAGATTTATGGAAAGGGATAGAAAAACCAAACCTTCTGGAAAAAACGTCTACAGTTTTAAAATAAAAATAAGGACGCAAAAAACAAATACGAAAAAATAATCTTTTTTAAACAGAACTATTGTTGAATGGAACCAGCCGCCTGGAGGTTTGTTTGAGCCCTTTCCTTCCAATTTTAGGAGTTTTAAGAATAGGTGTAAAGCAGCCACTGGGTGATAAACGTCATCGATCAGTGATTTGTATACTACTGTACTTATTAAAATATTGAATGTATGTGATGTGGACGGCGTGAGAAGTTGTATTGCAAGAGTGAATGATGTGTTAACGGTGCGTGATTTTGAACGGTATATGAAACTGAAGAACGCGTGATTATGAATGGAGTGCGGCCGGTGGACGGAGCGTTTTAAGTATGGCGTGAACCTAACCCCTGTGTGATAGAGTAAAGGAGCGGTTGGTAATCTTTTAGTGTCTTTATATATAAGGGCATTTTGTCTCATATCTGTTCTTCTTGTGTGTGTATGTGCATTGTAAGAGTGACCGTTGCCACCACGTCGATTGCCTAATTGCAACGATATGAATTCTTAAATAACTAAAATAAATAAATAATTTTATCAAAAAAACGTTTTACAAATCTAGCCCTTCTCCAGTGCACGCGATCCAATTCGGCATTTAATCCAACTTCGTGAGGATCCCATATACTTGCAGCATATTCAAAATGAGGAATAACCAGCTAAAGAAAACATTTATCTTTTGACCTTTCCATCACATTTACCAAGTACTCTGCTAAATGTTGCCCAATTGTGTACCGTTGTCAGGCGTGTGTCTGACGTAACCATATTAAAATGTTGGCAACAACAAAATATGGCGCAAATAATGGTTATCTGCAACCATGATGTTCGACAGATTTGAGAACGAAAAGGGTTCTAGGGTCAAGGGTTCCTCTATTCTTCTCGTATAGATTAAAACCAGATGGCTCACGTCAAATTTTCTTAGATGCTCTCTTTCGAGGGTGACGGGATAAACGGAAGGGAAGAACGGAAGTGGAGACGGCTAATCAGAGCGGCGTCTTAGAGAAATCCCCCAGATCGAATAATTCGGCTGTCAGAGGAGGGACCGCAGCTGTCAAAACAGCAACCGCCACGAAGGAAGGGTTGCCCCGAAATTAACCTTCCTCGAAGGCCTCTCCGCTCGCTGCCAGCCCGCCCTCAGACGAGGTCACTTGGCTAAGGCTTGCAGATAGCACGGACAGATGAAAATCCCCCATTAGTGAGTAATATCGTTTAGAGAAGACTTTAACGTAAATGTTTTCATCAGTAATCTATTATCCATACAAAATTAGACCACATTGTCTATCCTAATGATGGACTCACATGATTTTCTAAAAGTAACGTTCTGAAAAAAATCAATATTTTTTACATTTGGTAGCCTAACGTTCAAGGCAAATTCGGGATGATCACAGACTATTATCATGCTCCATATATTAGCATAACAAAAAGCAACATGACACCCCCACACCACAATCTCTCCAGGATCCTGCTTATCCTTTTTTGCCCCTTCCTCCCTTGTCTAACATTTCTCCTTCATCACAGTCTTCAAAATCTCATCAAAAATCAAAATGCCTGCATTTTTGTATTTCTTTCAGCAATTCTGTCTCCTTCCCCAATATGTCTAATACTTTTCGTTAGTATTCTTTATTGTTTATTTACTTTTTCTATCCTCTTCCAAATTCGCATTTCAAAAACCTCCACTCTACGCCTATTATCCTACTTAAATTACCATGTTACCGCGCCGTACATGACCACAATCCATATCAAATTTTTAATGAGCCTAGTCTTAACATCTTAACTGAGCGTACCTGTAAACTATATCATCCCCCTCGTGAAATCTTCGCCTAACGTAATTCTATTCCCCACTGACTGACTAAAAAACTAAAGTTTGACAAACTGCAAACCTATTGAAACCCAGAATTGAATTATCTCCGTTAAATTTGGAATATGGAATGATCTTACAGTTGGCCTCCAAATTCCTTCGAGGAATCTTATTACCACGAGGAATGGACTACGTTGGTAACATGACCTAAAATACCAAACCCTATAACGTATTGAGACCAAAGTTGAATCCCCAGAGCAAAAACGCTGCATGGATCTAGGCGGGGTCCGAACAACTCGAGAGAGCTCTTTCACCGGATGGTTTACACGCATAATAAATTTCCCTAGAAGGTCAACATTAAATTGCAATGTTTCGACACATAAAAATACACATTGCTCTTAACACTAAAGGATTTTCTCTAAGCCTTTTTTAAATTCTTTAATTAAAGTTGTCTCCCAAGGGTTCCAGATACTTGCCAGGTATTCCAAATGTGTCCTAACCAAAACGAAGAGCCGCCTATCTCTTACCTCGTTATTACTTTTTATACGACTCATCCTAAGAAACTTAGCTTCATTAAGGCTATTTGCTCATTGCATTAATTTACATCTACATGAATACCCCACGATTCACTAAAAAGATGTTTGACAGGGGGTGCAAACACCAGATGGGATAAGGGAGAGGAAGGGAAAAGGGAAAAAACAATGGCTAAAAAACCTCGAAAAAACGTGAAAAATTTACAAATGTACTCGTATACTGGCGGAAAATTTAGTTGAGAGCAAATATTAATTCCACCAAATAAAATAGTTCTTTGTGTGCGAAACAGGAGGGTATAACAATAAACTACAGTCATTTATACGATAGAATTCCGCCATACGAAACAGGTCATTCAGAACTGGAAAGTAAGAAGGAGGAACTATTAATTCGAGGCCTGTCCAATAAATACGCGGACGCGAGGCCATTAAAAACTTTATTTTGTATAATTTAGTCTGAATCGATTTTGTTCCCTTCAAAGTCCTCTCCATTCGTTGCTATACACTTATTCCATCTTCTTGTCCACTATTTAAAGCACCCTTGGAAATCCTCGGCAGTTAGGCTTTTTAATTTTCTCGTCGTTTCTTGCTTTATTGTGCCCTCATCTTCCCAATGATGGCCCCTCATCACATTTTTTCATTTTGGCAATGGGGAAAAGTCGCAGAGGACGAGATCTGGCGAATAAGGAGGATGATCAGGGATGGTGATTGAAATTTTGCCAGCAACTGCCACGTAATTCATGGCAATACGGTCTTCATTTGATCTTCTCACAGAAACGTGAGGGATATCATGCAGTAGGATGTTTAAGATTGTGATGCAGGGTCGAATGTTATGTTTGTAGAAATACTGTTTACAAGATGAATAGGGATAGGAATTATTCGTAATTCAAGAACAGTTAAGTTTCAGGTTGTGTCTTGTTAAATAATGATTATAAATAAAGTTGCGACTTGTCCTTGTGTCCATCCAACACCTATACTTGTCTATTACTACCTCATTGCAATGGAATTTACAATTTAAAACAGCAAGCGTGCTTAAATGAAATGTACATCTTAGGTCATAGACACACGCAAAAATTTATCATTGACTATCAAAACATTTTTCTATCATATCATGTATTTAGGCAATAGAACTGCCACTTTCATATCTTTCGGTAGACTGATTGAAATGATGTTTTATGATTAGAATATTAAATGGCTTTAACATTCCGATCCAATAATGGACGCACATTTATACTACTAAAATAGTCGTCTATTGAATCAACAATTAGTTAGCAACCAATCGTTGCCGGCCATATTGGAACTGCAGCTTTTGCTATATAAGTACGTGTTAATTCTTACCTACTCGCGCCGCTTCAGGGATGAGATCAGTAATTCACAAAAGATGGAAGTGGGCACCAGGTGGCGCTCGAGACATATCGCCAGCAAGTGAAATAATGCCGAAGAAGGGGAATGCTCTATAGACTATAAAGTGGGCGCACTGCGGTTTTCAATATCGCTGCATGGACCGCGCTCTAGATTATTGCTTCTGACGAGATTTTATCCACGGCGGATGGAAGCTTATCAAATGATTCTGGGAGGAATACTTTCGCTGACAAAAGAACCGACGACGCACTGGCACATAGGGAGTGAGTGATAGCTGTGTCGGGTCATAGAAGGGACTTTCACGGTGGGATTCATCCTCTACCAATGGCGCGGAATGTTGAGAGGGGGAGGGGGTGGGGGTGTCGGCGACCCCTCTTCCCAAGAATATGGCTTCACGATACGTAAAGAACCCATCCCCCTCACCCACCCACCTTCGACACAGGTGGGGACACATCACCTTCTTTATGAGCTCTGAATTTCTTTTTTTATAGTACGAGTCTTCTTCGATCAATCGTTTCTCGCGACGGGTCTGCGGTGCGGTCGACGGGAGACAGAACCAAGAAGTGAGAAGGAGAGTGGAATGAGACAGGATTGATAAAAGTGGACATTAAATAAATATGACTCCCTGATTCGGGCGACATCTTAGACAAGGATTAAGAAACGGAAGAAAAGGCTTTACTCGAGGAGGTCTCCACATGTGTCGTATGTCGTACTTTCATATTCAATTCACAAAGATGCAGTTTTAGAGTTATCCCTCAATTTTTCTGCAATAAATAGATTTCCACTCGTTAAGAGTTCATCGATACTCATCATAACGGCATTAATTCATTAATTAATTGTTAAGATTAAAAACTAACACTTCAATGTAAGTCATAAGCAATGTTTCAAAATGAAAATGTATCCGATTGTAATATAAATTTTAAAACATTATTTCGTGAGACAAATGTCTGAATGAGATACCTTATGTGTCGTTCTTTACTTGACGCATGGATTTTTTATGAATATCAAACGATTCGGGAGGGAAGACATGTCCGTGTACTTTCGCTGACCAAGTATGACTCCATCGTCAGTCCAAAACGCTTTGTATCCTTAATTCCTGCTTCCCTAGGATATCCCCCCACAATCCTCTCTCCTACCCCACCATGCCCAGCACTTCCTCGTATTTTTCTATCCGTCCACTTCATCTTTTACATTCTTCTACACACCTGCAAAAACATCCAATCTAGGTCAATGGTTAAATTCCAAGAAACTGGGAGAGATGCTGCGACAGTTTTTTTTAACGACGTCACCCGCTATATTGTGGCCCAAAAAAATTGGCTGACCTTTTCCCTGATTGGAACCCTTTTCCACGTAATGAAAATTTATAATAAACGAGGACTCATTTCGAATCATGGATTCATATTCAGGCATAAGACCAAGATGAATCTGCTAGACGAAACTCGCATCGTTTGTTAAAACCTTTTTTGTTTTGAGGAAAAAGTGCTGGAATCTTCTTCTTTAAATATAAACCCCTGTCACATGCCGTAGACTGCGAATCTTATTCTGCTTCTATCTTCATCAACAAACCCTCATTTCTTACACTGTGATTCGATTTCACTTTCTCTGTTCTTCTTCTCAGCCATATTAAAAATGTTTCCAAATGTGCGTATATCTCTTCTTTCCTCCATTATATCCAATGCTATGTGCACACATTAAAGAATGTACTCTCTCCGAAATACTCCGTGGACCACGTTTTTATCAAATCAATTGGAATCATTTTCTTATGTGGCAATTTTTATTTCAAAGCAAAAACTCCGCAAATATCCCTCGATCCGCCATTACGGTGTGTGGCAGGGGGTGTCATTGAGCGCGAGGTGGAAATGGTAAGGGCTACATCTACAACTACATAATATCCCGGGGGCCACCGCAAGGGTGCTTCGGGCGTGTAAGTTAAAATGGCTTTTACATGAATATACGCATACGTCTCTGCGGGAGTATATCGCCATGAATGTGTTGGTATTTCATGTGGTTTTAATCTCTTTCACGGATATAGCCTAAAACATCACGCTACACGCTCTTTCGGCGACTTGTGCGATTTTATGTAGATGTAGAAGGGTGTGTGGCGGAGGGTGTTAGGTCCCCAGCCATACATGAGGCACAATCCCAATCATGACCCCTCTACACAAACATTAGTCTCATCATGCACGGGAGCAAAGTTAATCACATTTAAAAAGGTAGTTGAAAGGAGAACTGTAAAAAAGATGGTTCTATTATATAACAATAAAAATCAAATCAAAAAACATGCAGGATATCGAAAATATTGAAATACATTCTACTATCACTCTCCCCGATTTTACGTACGTAATCTCATCTACAGTAGTAAGTCGTGGCCTATAATATACCTGCGGGTCAGGGAGAGAGAGGAAGCTTAAAGGGTCAGTGAAAGGAAAAAAACTATTACTTAAAATCTCTGAAAAGATGTCTTTTTTTACTATTTCGATCCTAGGATTGGTTTACTGCAACCCCCCATTATATTTGAATGCAAGGCTGCAAATTCTAGGGAGAATAAATATCGTGGTGGTTTTCCGTTGCCTCCCACATCGCAGTACTGAGGCAGATACCGTGACCTTCACTCTCGCCCACAACCGATGCCGGGCCGGCCCGCTCGGTCTGCTCTACCAGTGCCGTATAGTAAAACTGCTGCTTTCACCATGGGTTTAGGGTAGCTTTTTATCAGGAGTCTATTTTTCTCCTTGTTTCGTTCCGAAATACCATTATTGTGTTTTTTCTGGAAAAATGTGCGATTGCCTCGTTCCGAAAAATCATTTACAATTTATTTTCTAAGCTTGAACATTTTCCCCGGTCATGGGAAACGAACCAGGGACCTTCGGCTCCACAGGCAGATCTAAAGTCTACCCTCGCCCCTCAAAAAACCATTAACACAGTAATCAACCCGAAGGTCGGTTTGGTAGGTGATGGTAGAGTTCACCCAGTACTATGCCCTCTTCGGCATGTGAATATTCACACATCAGGGTAAGGGGGCCAGTTCCTTTCCCTGTGCCGGTTATGGTTTCCCAAGAAGATCTGGTACCCGAAAAATCACACAGCTTGGGTGGAGCTGTAGGTGGCCAGAGATGGTTGCCCGGGAATCAAACCCGGGCCCTCAGGTCATAAGTCCAACGCTCTACCATCCCTGGACTACCGCGACGCACGAAAAGACGGTAGTGCATACAAATGTATAAGAGAGCGGAAAACCTGTTTCCAAAATTGTCCTAATTTTATCAAATGCAGAAGTCCTCAGGTACATTGAATAGGAGGGGATAAAAGTGGCAAACAACCACATGCATTAGAAATATACGTTTTACAGGTTTTGCAGAACTGGAAACAAAGAAGACGAAAACTTTATCTAGCAACGGCCATGCAAATTGAGGTCCCCAAAATACTTTCACTTTCTCAAACTTTATCCTTCTCTTTGGTGTTCTTTTTATTTCACCAGTGGAACTCCCATTACATGGTAAAGTACCACCACGGACTGCGAACAAAATACTATGAGCTATTTTTTTTTTAAAGAATGCCGCCTTTGTGAATGGGAACTCAGTAACCATTCATGGAGTTTTTTCACGAGCCTTTGAGACATTAATATGCAGACTCATTTCCCTTTTTTCTTTGGGATGAAAACTGCCACTCAGGCCAGTGTCGGACGGAGGAATTGTTGTCATAACTATGCTACAAGGGTGAAGGGATCCTCCGGTGGCGTGTTTGGATGCTGGGAGGGGTCAAGCACTCCAGGAATCATCACTCTGCTTTCGGTCACCGGGGAAATCACGGTAGGCCTAGAGCCATCAATTACAACGCCTTTTTCTCAGTGTTTTCTCTCTGTGCATATCTAGAACGCTGCACTCCTCTCTCTTACGCGGAGAAGACAAGGTCATAAATCCTGACTTCAGTTGCTTGGGATGGAGGCGGGCGGTCGAGGGCTTACTCCTTTTCACTAATTTTCACCAATCCTCCATGCCCTACGATGTTTGGTTCACCTCAGCGACACTCGTTCGTTGTTCATGCAATCCCTTCTTCCCTTGGGTATTACGATGATTAAGAATACGTCCTAAAGAAACACATTCATGAAATTTTTCGGAATAACAAATAAAATGTTAGGATTCATGAAAAAGGGTACTTGGGGAATTGTAATGAAAGGGACGAGGAGCTTTGTTATTTTACGCCAGTTAGGTCTTGCCTAGAGTTTGCTGCAAGTGCATGGGATCTTCATGAAGTAGGCTCAATTTTGGAACTAGAGTGCAACGTTGCAACAACGAGTGCAACGTAGAGCATCGAGGTTTGTGAAAAGTTGTTATGAACAAGGTGTCAGTGTCACGACATTATTGTAGGAATCAGGATGGGAGCCACTAGTTGAGAGTGGGTTTTAATACAAGCTAAATTAACTGTGAACATTTGGAATAGGTTGCCTGTCTCAAGGTGTTAAGGAGATATTACAGGCCCCTACTTATTATGGTAGATCAGATCACCAAAGTAAAATCGGGGAGATTTACAGTAGAACAAATAAATTAAAAATGTTTTTTTCCTCGTACCATGAGAAATCACAATATACATGCCAGCAATCGCGCATGAGATAATCACAATTGGTAGTGTACATATTTGTCGATATCCTGCATGTTATCCTTTTTTATTGAATAGACCCTGGTAACTTGGTCGCTCGGTAACAATTGATAGATTTTGGATCACTCAATATGATCGAGAGACCAAAAACGAAAAATATCGAAAATATTAGTTAGAATACTTAATTATATGTATATATATATATATACACTTTTTTGGAAAACCCACAAACGTGTAATGTAAATTCACTGATAAGTCATAACAAACACAGAAACCAAAACACAAAAGAGGAAAAACCACCGAAAATTCGAGAACCAGTGAGTTTTTCCTCTTTTGTGTTTTGGTTTCTGTGTTTGTTATGACTTATCAGTGAATATATATATATATATATATATAAAATATTATATGTATGTATATATATAAATATATATAAAATATTATATGTATGTATATACATATATATATATATATTTTATGTATCCATATATATAGTATGTCATTGCGCTTGTAGATAAGGAACCGTGCGCGCAGTCGACTACCCTTATCTTCAAGTTGTGCCCGCGCAGACTAATCTATTACGTGGCTAAGGGCATTCCCTCAAAGAGGCAGGATTAAAGCTTTGCCACGAAATGAAAGGTATTCTTTACGATCCGACGCGCCATCTAACCGGGGGTGACTGTTTATATATTTCGGGGGAGTAATTGAAACCATTTGGGACGGTGGGATATGTTTCGAGCGTCGAGTTTTACGGCGTCGATTTACGTTTCGCCCTCTTCCACCATAACCCATTCCAAAACCCCATGTTTTAATACCCATGCCAATCCTCCCGTTACCCCTTCCCTCACCTTGGGACGCGGTTTCCCAAACTCCCGCTGGGAGATGCGTCCGGTAGGGTCTTATCTTCACGAGTGCCGCGAAAGTGTGAAGGAGGAAGGAGGGGGTTAGATAATCCACCCCACACATATAGATGACGACTCTACACAAACATTGCCCTCTATGAATACAAACAAGGTGAAACGCGCTCCATATTCCCCCCCGCCCTTACCCACACGCGAACACACACCCACCAGGGTGTGTTGTATGCGCCGATTTTGCTTTACCCCGAACACAGGAACAGCCAATCCCTTAAAGGAAGGATAAACAATCGCTCGCGTGGAAAGTATCGATAAATGTGACGCTCTTCCATTTTTAGCGCGAAGGCAGGCTCCTGCAGAATCCATTCCAAAAGTAAAACAATTGAATTTTCCGCTCCAATCCTATTGGTCGCAGAGGGATCGAACAACTTGTAGTGGGTGGTGGGGACGCTACGCTTTCCCCGATAACCGGTCATAATGCTCTCCAATCTGTGCAAGCGGCAGAACCTATGTTATTGTACCCCTCTGTACGGTGTCACAAAAGACCAACCGAGGGGAAATTTCAATTTAACTTTTGCAGCGTATTGAAAATGGACTGATCATTTGGACAACGTCATCACTGGTGATGAAACCTGGGTTTCTTAATACGACCCAGAAAAAAACACGCCAAAGCTCTTAGTGGCACACCGACTAATCCCCTAAGCCAAAAAAGGCAAGATAGAGCAAATAAAAAGTGAAAACAATGCTCATTCTCTTTTTCGACATTAAAGGGGTAGCCCATAAGGAGTTTGTTCCTCAAGGAAGAACAGTCAACGCTACCTGCTATGTGGATGAGCTGGAAAGATTCCGAAAAAGGGTCATTCGAACGAGAAAAGACATCTCTGCTACATGAAAACTCCATCACGACAACGAGCCTTGCCACAAAGTACTACAAGCCGTGAGTTCCTGGCCAAACACCAAATGCCAACGTTACTCCAACCCCTCAATAGTCCATACGTCGCCCGGACGAATAGCAGACTTGTTTTGGTCCCTTGAATTAGGTCAGCCCTGAAAGGAACCCGTTTTTCGTCCATAGAAGGGATTCAATCAGCCGTGACGAAGACCTTGCGAGAGGTCCTCGAAGACGCCTTCCAGGGCTCGTACCGGTCATGGCAGAGTCGCTGAAAAAATGTGTAGAGGTCCAGGGACAGTACTTTGAAGAATTGCGAGTGTTTGTGCAATTCTGTTCCATATTATTACTTTCAAAAAATAATTTGATTATTTTTGGAACGCACCCTATACATGAACTTCCACAGTGACAAGTGAACAATAATATTTGTAAGTTCCACTGATTCTTATTTTAAAACCGACGGATTTAGTCGAATAGTCGCCATCATCAGGACGAAACGTTTGTTAAATAAAAATTAGTAGAACTTACAAAGTTATTATTGTTCACTTTTCACCATGAAGTTCCATCAATTTGTAACGAAAACCATACATAGAAATCATCAACTTCCAGTCATTTTATTAATACCATTAAAGCGCACAAACAATTATAAATTAACCATTTCATCCGTCATCCTAAGTTTTCTTGTCCTTTTCCCATTAAGGTTTCCTATATTTTCTTTTGCGGCTTTCGATATTCCTTTTCTTGATACATTCCCATTATTCTTCGATAGTACTCAGCTCTTTCCGGTGATCCAAACTTTTCTCTACAGCCTACTGATACTCCTTCCTTGCCAATCCATTAAATGCATATATACGTATATGCACACAGACAAAAAAGAACCCAGCTCCACCCAAGCTATTCAACTAGATACAAATACTTATTCTTTCCCCGAATAATCACAAATCATAACAGTAAGAAACTAAAGTCACTTTAGAAATATTAAAAATATTTAATTTAAAATTCGGAAAAAAATTAAACATTGCAAAGATACCAAATATACTTGTAGGTGCATGTGTATGTTAGTTGGTAGTTCGTGTGTTTTCCTGTGTGTGGGGTGTAAGGGTTTTTGCACGAATATATACCATGTTTTGTTTGTGGACAGGAACTGTGCCCCACCACCCTGGTATGTGAATTTCACAGGCAATTTATATATATATATATATATATATATATATATATATATATATATATATATATATATATATATTCATAAATATATATGTGGGTGTGTGTGAGTGTGGGTGTGTGCATATGTATTATCATTGGGTAATCTATCGGTTAAGATTTTGAGGTTTTGAATGGACATAACTGCCAAATAAACATTTTGTTTCTCCTAACAAAACACATCCCAATATCAGACTTTGCAACAAGCCCCTCTTTATCTTTTTATCCCTTCATCGCGTCCAACATCTTATCCTATCCCTGCCCCTTCCTTTTTATCTAATATTATCCCCTCTATCACAGTATTTCACAGCCTACTGCCGATCAATACGCTTTTGACATACTACTACATTTACAGATGTAAACGCTCGTATAAAAACCATTCGCGTTCAACTTGCATATCGCTTTATCGGAACGAAAGAACAGAGGGAATGGAAATGGAAAGGAGCGAATAAAATCCTTTTTGGTGAACCGATCCGTGTGCAGACACACAGGATTCCATTCACGTATCTCTCGAGTGGAATGTTTATTTCTTTTAAAAGAGAGAGAGAAAGAGAATGATCTTTCGCGGCGGCGAAATGAAAAACGACCCCTCCCTCGCTCACCAAACAATCCGCAAAGGGCCTTTTCACTTGAGCGACTCCCGCCCGCAAATACTTATATGCCCGACCGACGCCCTTGTCCCGCGGCCCTCATCTTGCATACTATTCACCTCCACCCTCTTTAGCCCATCTTCTTATAATTTCCCTTTTCAAACGTTTTCAAATGGATAAAGTGCCATGATTACATCTGAAATGCCTAATTTCAACGGGAGTTCAATCATTTCTGGATGAAAATTCCTTATTATATACACCGATTACCAAAAAGGTACATGATACTCACACTCTGATGAAATTATTTGCCCGAACAGCAACTTTCTTTGTTTTCAAGTTTCCCCTTCCATCACTCCTCCCTCTTTGTGGGGGGGGGGCAGGGGGCACGCTTCTGCTGTCTACATGCTGCGGTGTGTCGCATTCTCTAACTGTCTTTGGGGGCAAAGGCTATCACTTGTATGTCCATGTGATAGTAGAACTTCCCCTTCTTACTTTTCAACTCTAACATGCACGGCATTGGATAGATTTTTTACAAAATTTTTATGTGCATGTGAATTTTAGCTAATAGTATATGTCTTTACATGCGTGTATATGAAAAATGTTTTCGTATTAATTTATACGCCTATGACGGGAAACCACCACATTCATTATTCCCCTGGGATATAATAATGGACAATATAGAGAATATGAGTTCTGGAAACTATGGGACTCGGTCCAATTGGCCGTGTGTCGAGCCCCCGCGGTCGTCACCTCACGAAACCCTCTGCAAAGGAAAACCGACAGCAGCAGGATAGAAGATGCAGTAGAAGAAGACCAAATAAGTTATAATGGGAACTTGGAATGTTAGGACAATATTGAGGACAGGAAAATTAATGAATATTAAGCGAGAGATGGAAAGAGGATGCATAGACATTTTAGGTTATGCGAGGAGATAAGGATAGCGAGGATTATTGGATTGATAACTATAGAATAATTACCGACCTTCAACGAGGGGTTGCCGTAATATGAAATAAAGAGGTAGAGAGTAGCGTAGTCTACATAGAACAAGTAAATGACAGAATATTACTAGTAGAGATTAAAACAGAACCGACGAATTTGGTCATTGTTCAGGTATACATGCCACCGAGCAACCACAAGGCGGAAGAAGTCGATAGGATATACGATGAATTAGAGGATATCATCGCGTGTGTTCCTGCAGGGAAACATTGGATAGTGATAGGGGGGATTGGAAGGCGACGATGGACGATGGAAAAGGTGGTGATGAGGTGGAGGACTACGGTTTAGGTACTAAGAATCACCGCGGGGAGAAAGCAATTGAGTTCTTCAGGAGAAAGGGGATTGTCATCACCAACACTATACCTGTTAAATGAAGAAAATCTGATGCAACTATTACTAATAATTATAACTGCATTATTATTTTTGGGACAATTCCTTCTTAGAGTACCAATATACACTCATTCCTATCGTTAACTAAATCTTAGCAAGTGTCTATATACGTACTATAGGAAAAAAATTAGTTTTATTTTCTCATTCGCAGTAGTCTTAACGTGCGTAAATTCGTTAATCCGATATTCCAAATTCCTCATTCGCCGTGACTACGAAAACGGACTGTCACTTATATTTCCTCTAGCCCTAAAAAATTCGGGTCCTCTATCAATCAACGAGGAAATCGTCCTCAAATTTCCGAAGCAGTCTCCTTTGTTAACACAAATGCCGCGGGATCAGAGAGACCGAACGACTTTTTAAAATTCTTTTCCGATTGCCTGCAGTTTTCTTCTAACCACAGTATTATCTCTATCCAGTCCCTCCTCCCAAATGCAAATAATTTCCTATCCCACATACAGACAGAGTTCCGGGCTATTTTTCAATACCCCTGCAAAATACCCCTCTACCGCTTACTTGGCTCCGATCATTTCAATTCTTAATTTATTCGCAATTGCGCTTCATCCCTCTCACAACCTTAATCCCTCTTGTTCAATCTCTGTTTTTCCAGAGGAACCTTCTCTCCTCAATGGAAATGCGCCAACGTTGTTCCGATACGTAACAAAGGTCCCAAGAATGTTTCAAACTATCGCCCTATCTCATTGCTTCGAATCCTGTCTTCCGCTTTTGAGCGTATTACTCTCAACGGGATTTTTCATTTCACCTCTCCCTTTTTATCTTCTCAGCAAAATGGTTTCCTCCCAGGAAGATCATGCCTAACGAATCTTGCTGTCTTTCAGCACCATGTCGTCATGGCAATAGACAAATAAAGTTAACTTGATGCCATCGACCTTGATTTCTCCAAAATTTCGATACCCTCCATCATCAACTCCTTCTTCATAAACTCAGCCATGCATCATGCATAGTATGTTTGGCATGCAGTTTCCCCAGGGCAGTGCCCTTGAACCATAACTTTTCAATTCATCCATTGATGATCTATCTTCCCTGCTTCTTTCTTCCCTAATTCATACCCACTCTATGCTGATCATTGCAAAATTCACAAGCAAATTATTTACACTTCTGAATGTATTCACCTCCAAGTTGCCTCAAATAAAATTTCCTTGTGGTGCGGCACCGAGAAGCTTAACTTAAACCCTGGAGAATGCAGCCTCATGATTCTTGCTCTGAAAAAAACCCTGACATTCAACTACACCATCAACTCAAGTCTCTTGAACATAATAACAACTATGAAAGACCTAGGTGTTTTAACCGACCAATAACTAAATGACTCCGACTACATTCAGGCTGAAAAAAATAAAGCTATGTAACTATTAGACCTTCTTCACCGCTTCACAGAAATTAAAGATCCAATAGCACTTCATTCGTATTTCTCAACAATTCTCCTTCCCATAGCAACATATTTCCGCACAATTTGGTCCACCTCAGCCCCAACTAATCTAAAACCCCTGGATTGCATCTTTCACTTCTTTGCCAACTTCGTCAAACACCGTGTCCCGCATTTCCGCAATATGTCCTCAAATGCTGTTCTGTCTTCCTTATTTATTTCTATTCCCGCATTTAAATCCGCAGAATTAAAGCTGATTTAAAACTCCTCCACAACACCCTAAACTCGACTATTGATTGCTCTGAACTGCTCTCTTCAACTTCTTCAACTTCAGGATACCAACTCAATTCACCCCGTACTCGGCCCCACTCCATCTGCCTACTATATTTCTAGGCTATCTCTCACTAAGGGTTTACCATCATTCGCCTCTCCTTCCTTCTAAATTCACTCCTTCAGACTGCCGATCCTTTTTATTTTTTTAACATCCTTTTTTATCAATATAACAATTTCATCACCCAAGGTTTATCCCATCTGTCGACAAATTAAATATTTCCCCTGTCCATGTTGGGTTATCGTTGTTCATTGTAATTCTGTTATTGTGTTTTGTCCTTTTTAATGTTTTTGCTTTATTTTGCACTGTAATTTGGCGCTTATGCTGTACGTGAATAATGTGTTTTTCAATAAATAAAACGTAGCACTATTAGAAAAAATTTGAAAAAGTTAGCATGAGGGAAAGTGATTAAAAGGAATCGATTGCCATATCAATTTTGACTTAGTTTTTCACGCATCTTTATTTATCCATCCACGAGGACCATTACATTATTACATTTCAATAGTTTTATTTTTCCTTTGTTTCAATCAAGGGCAGCTCTACGCGACAAAATCATGAACAAAAACTGGAATAAAAGTGTAAAAAATAAAGCAACGTCCATAAAACAAAAAAATTCTTATTTGGAGAAAGTTTCTCGAATCGAAGTATATATTAGTACTACGGAAATATAATTTTTGTCACTACTTGAATAATAAAAATGAATGAAATGATACAATACAAATGCAATAGAATGCTAATAATAAATTGAATTAAAAGATGCTCTCAATGAATAGCGACATAAATTTGAAATAGAATTAACAGTGATATGATATGTGATTGAAATGCAACCAAAGTTTAATATATGGTAGTTTAAAAAAATGACACAATGTAATCTCATGAAAATTTCAGGGAATACTCGTAATACTCCAGGTTATCTCCAATATCTCCTGGAGCTTGATCGCCCCGGCATTTTCACTTTCGAGACATCGAATCTGAAGCAAGTTAGGCGTCTGGATATGCAGACAGCGCAGCTTGGGATGAAGATTGCATTCCAAGGGTTGGCATAACACTTTTCGTTAGCCTGCCCGACCCCTGGACGGTCAAAAATACACCCCAAAAGGTGAGAGGCACTCGGAGATGAAGTCGCGAACCCTGAAGGGCTCAACTTCTTGAGTCCCTCAGGCTACCCCTGAATATTAATTCAGGGGCGAGCATTTTTTTCGGTGTTGTTTGCTCACCCATTGGATCTCCTTAAGGGGATTGGAGCCTCTCACTTTCAAACTCCATGAAAAATGAATAGGTCTTCCCCTGCCCATTTTCACCACCCTCCCCACACACACCCTCAACCGAAATGAAATCCTATCCTCTCGCGCCACCTTAATGGAATTTCCTAGAGTGCAATGAATTATATTCCAAAAGGCATTATTTCCTCACAAACATGTCCATAATTTCGAGCTGATTATGGTAATCTATTCCACACCAGATTACAAAACTAACTCTGGGAGTCGTTTCCCACCGATTATTTAAATTTATTCAACGATGGTTATTCAACGCATTTGTTGATCTCAATTCTGGATCTAAAGGGATGAATATCGCCCAAGAGGTAATCCATGTAAAGGGATCTTTCGATGAATTAGGCGAAAACCCAAGATAAACGTTCGATTATTCCACACGTTAAGGAGTTGAAATTAGTTTTCGCGAAAAAGTTTTCTTCTTCGGAAAGCTTCCTCTTGTATTCTGGAAATGAAGCTATTAAGAAGTGCGTTCCGAAAGTTACGGGAATTTTGTAATTTCGAATACCGCACAGTCCACGAATAGTGAAACAATTCATCTACATCTACACAATATCCCAAAAGCCACAGCAAGGGCGTCTGGCGAGGGGTGTTAGGTCACCAGCCATCCGTACAGAATCCCAACTGTGTTACTCCTACACATATATTAGTTTTATCATGCACTCGAAAAACGATAATCACACGAAAGAAGGTGCTAACATGCAAGAATATTCTGTAACAGGATACGAATATTCAACTTTTGGTATAGGACTGTTAAAAAGATGGGTCTATTAAATTTTTTAAAAATAGCATGCAGAATATCAACAAATATAGACACTACCAATTCTAAATATCCCCCACTCGACTACTGTCATATCTATTTTGATCTCTAAGGGTTCGAGAAAAAAGGCATTTTAATTTTATCCGTTCTACAAGAAATCTCCCTGATCTGATCTACCATCGTAAGTCATATGTTTTTAACATCCTCATTTAAGTAACCTGGTTCAAATTTACGCAGTAAATTCAACCTGCATTTAAGCCTTGGGTCCACTAGTGGCTCCAATCATAATTCTTCCAATAGTGTCTTGACACTGCTTCCTTTTTCATGACAAGTTTTCACAAATCTAGCTACTCTTCATTGCGCTCGGTCTACTTCCGAAATTAAGCCCACTTTATAAGGATCCCATGCACAGCATACTAAAAGTGAGGCCTACCTAACGTGAAATAAAAAAAGCTCATTGAAACTTTCATTTCAAACACCAAGTATCTTTTTTATGAATTTTAACTTTTTACCTGCTAATTCGGAAATTTCACGAATTTGTTTTCACCAGCACATGTGCTTAGTTATCAGGTTTTTTTTCAATTCATGACTTTTGCACCACCACGATAATGCACCTGCTCTTGTTCCTGAATTTTTGGCCAAAAAAAGCACTGCAGTAATGATGCTCCACCGTCCATATTCGCTAGACCGTGGAACCGTGTGACCTATATATGGTCCCAAAAATAAAGAGAACCTTCAAGCGCCGTCCTTTAACAAGTTCAGTTAAGATTGAAAACTCATTTCTGAGAGAGCTGAAAACTATACCAAAGATCGAGTTCCAGAAGTGTTTCGAGGATTCGATATCTACAGAAATACTCCGAGATCCATCAAAAAGGTGTGTGGCAGGATCTGCAAGAACCAGGTGGGAAGGGTAAGCGATAAGGGAGGATATGTGAGAGGTCGGGAAAAGGGAAAAATATTCAGTAAAAATCTATCAAATAACGAGCAAATTTGTATTAATTCAGGAGGAAGATTTAATTAAAAATAAGGGTTAATTCACCTAATAAATTAGTTCTCCGTTACACCAAAAAAAAGGGAATAATAATGAACCAAAACCGAACCATACGACAGGCATCTATCATAACAAGACAGTTCATTCAGAATTGAAAGGTGAGAAAGGGAAATTCTACTATCACATAGACATGCAGCTCATAGTCTCCGCTCCTTAATACATGTAGGGAATGTGACGGCGGACGGCGTGACGTGTCTCCCCCGACGAGAGAGAGACGAGGGATGGAAGCCTTCTTTGTGTACTTTAATTAAAAATACTGACAAATTGTTTTAAGATCAACCTCCACCAGAGGAAAAGGAAATGTTTGCTCTTTAAACCAAGACGTACGACCTAAAAGTAAGGTAAGGTCCGAACGATTCTGACTAATGATTCAAAAGATATTCCTCGGCCAAGATAGCCTCGAAAAAGGCAGGAATATTTTGATTTTGCTCCGACGAGAGGGTTTCGATCCCGAGCCTTCGAAATGGCTACGAGGGCCACTTCCCAAGATTGCAAATTGAAATTCCTTTGAATATTACGATTGCTGTTTACACGTCTCGCAGAATATGAATGAACATTGTTCCACAACGCCTGCCTCCAGATCAAGAGGCGTCCTCCCTCAAAGGTCTTCTTAATGGAAGATTTCGCTCCATTAACTCCCGACTCCTCATCTCATCCGCAATCTTCAAAGAGAGCAGCGTTAACGGGAGAATGGGTCGCTGAGTTCGGGATGCACGGGAACATGTACAGCTCGCGTCGATTTGGGTCATTCGCAACAACAGCCGTGCTGCGCAAGGAGGATCTAGTGGTTGCGCCGATGCCATCACCGGCAGGCATTCCCTCATTTCTGCGGTACTTCAGACACGTTCAAATCTACACAATACCCCGCAATCCGTCGTAAGGACGAGTAGCAGGGGGTGGCAGGTCACCAGGCTTCCGAAATAACCCTACGTTTCCTGTGGCAGAACATCCACACCTACGACATAAACTCCACACAACTACGTGTCACAGCGAGGTCATGTGAGGGGGATGTGGGAGGGAGAGAATTAGCCAATAATAATGCACAATTTCGAATAAAAATTCTGACCCCTGTACCCTTTAGGAATCATAATAGTAAGAAATTAATATCACTATGGAAATAGTAAAGACATTTGATTACAAGTCAGGACAAGATTAAACGTTGCGTAGACATAAGTTATGTACTTAGGTGCATGCGTATGTTACAGGGATCGAGGTGGACCAGTCGTAGAGTGAGTGTTGAACTCTCATAAAGAGGGATCGCAGATTCGTGACCATATCACGGAAAATATTTTTCTCGCTATTTTGTCGGAAAATATTTATACCAGTGACAACTTTTACACGCAGCACGAAATGACTCTTGAATGAATGAATGAAGGTAAGGTAAGGTAGGATGGCGCAGATTAAGATCGGTCATGCATCAACAGCCATCGGTCAGGCAGCTTCGGGTTAGAGTACTGCGATGCGGAAGGCAACGGAAACCACCGTATTAGTCTCCCGAGGAGAGAGGCAGCCCTGCACTCCACCTACATGATGACATCTTTCCCGGTAAAATATTCCTGAGGTAAAATGGTCCCCCAATCGGACCTCCGGGTGAGGACTACTGGGAATGGTACATAGGTCAGGAAAAACAGTTGCAGGATAGGGACATGGATTGTACCTATCCTATGTACCTATCCTAGGATCCTTAGAGGTGAGCGGAAAGCTGAACGCCAAAATGGAGAAGTTAGGTGTCGACATCATGGGAGTTTTGCATTAAGTAGTTGTAGATAAATCGAAGCGGAATCCCTTGATTTCCGTTCTAGTACTTCAATTAGCAATCGGTTGACTCGGTAGCTTAACTGAGTGAAGCAGTCGGTGGGAAATCGAGGTTATGTGGTTCGAATCCCGGTGAAGGAGGATTTTTTTATTTTTACATTCCCTGAAATCGCTGCATCTTACATTTAAACGAATAACGAACACATTGCTACGTGCATGCTAACACCCCCGCCACACGCCCTTGCGGTGGCTTTTTGGGTATTATATCTACATCTACATAAATACCCTGCGAGCCACCAAAAAAGGTGTGTGGCAGGGGGTATATAAATGTAAGGAAATTGTAAACGAATGCATTTTCAACGGTTTTCGAAGAAAAATACGCCAAATCATCGGTGAGTCTCGCCACATTTCGGTAGATTTCCTTTCACAGATTAAAATTTGCCCACTTTTGGATTCAAGCTCATGAAGTAAATGCTTTTTCGAATACGCTTTAACTCGTTGAAAAAGTTATAGACCGAGGGGAAATGGCTTTCAAAACGCACCTCTGTCCAAAAACATCCATTTGGATTATAACTGTGGTGCATGAGTAAATGTAATTGTGAAGCGTTTGGACATGTATATTCTAAATTTATTTGTTTCCATAACGCTAGGAATTATAACTACTAGGTGGACATTCTTTCATATTTACACCTAAACCTTGTCGCCAACACAAGTCGGCAATATACTCATTTCCGGCATTAATTTGCCGTTAGAATATAGTATTTCGAAACGCACATTCTCTTCTATATATACATTCCACCCGCGGAAAACCGTCGCAAGATGTGTGATATGGGGTCATAGGTGATAAGTCATACTACGTACTTCTACTCTAGTACTTCCAAAAACTCATACTACCCCGTAAGCCACCAAATGGGCACCGAACACCATTCATGCAACACCTGTTATAAATGCTATACAACGCTGGTGCGACACTTGCCAATTAGAACTAAACTTTGAAAAGTGCGTGGTCATAAATTTTTGGAAAAAGAGCATTTCTATCCCGATCGCCGACTGCATTGAGAACACCGAAATATAATGTGTAATTTGCATGTATAACTTTGCAGGATTGGTATTATTTGTATGCTAAAATGTATAAATTGATCCGAATGGACAATTAATTAATCCCCACATTTTATGTATGCCATATTTCTGTCTACTTTCATATTTTCCGTATTTCTGGAAACAATTCAAAAGATGCTTACGATCATTAAAACTTCCATGTCAAACATTCCGCGTCTTTGAGTGTCTCTCTTCGACCAGATTCATCAAGGAATTTTTGATATTGTGGAGGGCGATACTAAAGGGACGGCTCGGGCCTCGCAATCATCCCTTTACGTCATGGTTCGGGCCACCACACATCCCCCTGGAGGTCCTCGGCCGGCCGCGGACAATCCACGCCCCCTCCAGGGAGCTCTGCTGCAGGGTACTCCGCTATGGGCATGTAGCCAGGAATGGGAATGTTTCGGCGAAGGGACGGACGACGGTCAACAGCCCCCGCCACAAACCCCTGAGCCATTTCACTCGCAACCGTGCGCACTTGGAGACTTTTGACCGACGAGACAACAAGGAGACCACCCAACATCTGCCTCCGCCTACGCAGAAGGGAGGGGAGGGGGGGTCAGAGGCATGCGCCCGGCCTAAATGCATTGAGGAGGGCCCGCGTGGAATTGGGTTAGCCCGGGTCTACTCGCCGTGGCAATGCGCCAAATGCCAGCAAGCCATTTAGTGTGGTCCGTCCATTACCCCAATCATAAATCAGTCTTCAGAAACTACGAGGGTGCTCAGGTAGTCGAACTTATTGTCTAACGTTTGGAATTCTGAAAAATCATAACTTTCAGAATCATTTTTAAAAGTATTTCTAATTGTTTGGGAAAAATGTTCATGACACCTATTGAGGAAATCGTTGAAAAAATGCAATCAAGACGTCATGTGTGGATACATAATTGCGGAGTACGCAACGCCATGCATTAGGATTGAAAATGCGTATAATTAGGTATAGGTCATTGATGTATACAATTCACGAAATATAACGTAAAAAGGTTAGAGTTTTTAAACACTGTATTAGTTCAAGCTCAGGTAATGCTGAACGACCTAACCACTTGTAGACGGAAATCACAAGGAGCAATGCATATAATTTACGCCTCTCATAAAGATTACACGCGGATTTAGATATGGTATGTGTAACGCAATGGCAACTTCTTTAACTCAAGATTGCACTGTAAAGCATGTCTGAATGTACATCTACATCTACTTAATATCCCGTAAACCGCCGCAAGTGGTTGTGGCGTGGGGTATTAGGGCACCACCCGTAATTAAGAAAAAAACCCCAATGCAAAAGCAACACATTTATACAAGCCACAAACAAAAACATGGTATGCATTCATGCATACACCCTTATAACCCACATTCACGTACATGCAAACTCACAAACTACCAACTAACATACACATGCCCCTACAAATAAACCTGATTACTTTTCAATGTTTAATTTTGTTCCGACCAGATAAATTAACTGTTTTTAATATTTCTAAAGTGACTTCGGTTTCCTACTATTATGATTCCTGATTGCTCAGGGAAAGAATGAGTATTTGAATCAATCTGTATTGGAATCTATCTCCCTTATTGTATCTATGTAGCCTGATCTACCTAAGTTATGAACGTCTGTAATGGACCATCACACATTATAATATCTCATATGGATAACATATTACTTACTCTCTCCAGATCTTTAAACGAGAGACCCAGAAACAAGACGCCTAAGGTCTGAGTGGCACTCCGACCAGTCCCCCAAGCTCAAAAAGGCAAGAATGAGCAAATCAAAAGTGAAAACAATGCTCTTTGTCTTTTTCGACAGTAAAGGAGTGCTCCATAACAAGTTCATTCCCCAAGGACAGACAATAAACGCTGCCTACTACGTGGATGTTCTGAAAAGACTCGGAAAAATCATCAGGACCAGAGAGGACATCACCGCTACCTGGCGACTCCATCACGACAACGTGCCTTGTATCAACGCGCTACGAGTCCGCGAGTTCCTGACCAAACTCGACATGCCAACGCTGCCCCCCCTATAGCCCTGACGTTGCCTCAGTAGACTTCTGTAGAGACCAAAAGACAGTGCTTCGAAGAATTTGAAGTGTTTGTGCATATCTGTTCAATAAATTACATATAAAAAATAACTGCATTACTTTCGGAACGCAACTTTTATTACTACGAAGAAATATCAAAATCCACAACACTTATAGACAAGGATACTTACTTAAAAAGTGGTACAGATTGTAATAAGAGGAGAATGATGCACTTAAAAAAATATTATTGTGAACTTAGGAAAACGCTAATCAAATGCGGTACTGTGGAATGGAACGTCTTTTGGGCAATCGCTCTCAACAAGCGTTAAAATTTCGCCGTTCTTGAGTGAAACATGAATTGTTGGTGCCAAGATGAAGGCACTGACGAGTGCCACGAATTACATGCCGATAATGTACCATATTATAACGATAATATCACAAGGACAACAACAGCCAACGGAGACAAAACATTCGACCGAGATGGCTATAGCTAGATAGTTCATCTATATTTCATACTGCATGCCCACGTGACATTGTAGTTGCTACTTCCCACGACGTATTCGTGAAACCATGGAAAGAGCCTAGAAACCAATAATGTTAACAGAAAATACAGCTACGCGCTTTCCACCTCCTGGAAAATGTGAATCAGCCAATCACAGCACACCTTCTTCACACACTCGTATTAGACGGGCAAAAACACGAATCAGCCATTCCTGATCTGAAGACGCCGACACCAACGCCGGCGAAAATGTTATTCTAGAAAATGGACCCAAACGGAAGAAATAACGGCAGATTTGGATCTTCAAAATGTTGCGGAATTTGATGCTTCACTATATCACACTGAATACGAATTTTAAAGTTTCATGATACATTTAAAACGGAATTCAGATGATTTTGAGATCGACTGTCAGTTTTGGGAAACGGATCCACAGAAGATCCATTCCATATTGAAGTTGACTGGGGGAAACCTTACCTTTGTGAAGTTAAACCTTAAGCTCAATGCACAAAATATAATAAATTCAATACCGCTTGATACATCGTTATGTCTCACATTGCCATCCATAGTGGCCAACTATATGTCGTTCACATTAACCCAGTTGCGCTTGACAATGATGGAGCTAAAATGGAAAATCTTAACTATTAGAAGAGTTTGAATAATAATGTATTATCTTTAGGTCCTTCTTCGAACTCGTGAACCCTTGAACTTCTTCCATGCCCTTTTCCAGGCACCCTAAGGGTTTGGGAATCCCTATTCTGGAGGGGGAGACGTGGGGAGACTGCGGGAGCAGGGCTTAAGCCGGCGGAATTGTTGGCACATCACCAACTGCCCTCTATTAGAGCGGGAGTGAATTAGTAGAGAGGTGGGGGGGTTCGGAGGCGGGAGGTTGGCGGGGTTTTTAAGGCCCCCGGGGGCAGCAGCCGCTCCGCACACTGAGTGACCGTGTTGGGAGAGAAGAAAGTAAGGAAGGAGGAGGGAAGCAAGCATCCCCATCCATATACGCCACCCCTCTGCCTCCAAACGGAGTACCCCAGGTGCTCCCTCCCGCCCCACCTACTCCCTCCACTTCACCCCTGGACCTATTCATGCACCATCTCAAAGGCGGAGGCCATCCACACTGCCGACCCGCCTCCGGCAAAGTTTAACAATCGTACTTTATCACCTCATTCACGTATGTACATGTATACAAGTGTATTTGAATGTATCTTGTATAATCGCAACAATTCCTTCTCTTGGGGAACATGCTCGTAGCTCGCGTACGCCATGCGTTACCTCCGATGGGATCTCAGTCAAAATAAGAGAATCCGTCCCAGGAATATGCATCTATATAGTACCCCACAAGTCACCGCAAGGGTGTGTGGTGGGGGTCACCACTCGTAAAAATAAAAATATAACCACATGCAAAAGCAACAAATTCATGCCAATCTACACCCACAAGGTCGTACATATTCATGCAAATACCTGTATCCACCACCCGTATAGTGAAGTTGAGTTTTTTAAAGCGAATCCGCATATTGTCCTGATATGTGCTCCCTGTGTAAGTATTGGTGTTAGAACTACCCCAAACGGAATTCATCGTGTATCGAATATTCACGTGGTGATTCAATTAATTCATCTTATTTTACCATTTCATCATCCGGTTTTAGCATTGCGGAACTCAGACCAAAATTTCTGTCGTAAGTTTTCCATTTTCAGGAGCAACACACGAAACTGATTTTACAGACAGTACAGTTAGCTCCGAAATAAATAAGAATTATTTTTTCAATTTCTTAAATGGATTTAAAGAATTCTGTCAATGCAAAACCTGTATCATGACTAAAAGTTCCTGATATCTCGTTCGAAATTTCTTTTTAGATTATCGTTTCCCCAATTTGCTAAACAACATATGAAAATGACTAATCTCGGAGGCATCTTTAAAAAAAACAGGGTTATCCCAGAAGTATCCGACCTAACAAAGAAAACAGAAAAATTTTGGAAAAAAATTTAATTATTTTTCAACATAATCTCCTTTCAGCTCAATAAACCTTTCCCAGCGGTGTTCAATAATTTCGACACCCTTTAGATAATAAGAACTGTCTTGCTCCTCAAAATAGCCATTAACTGCCGACATCACCTCTTCACGGTTGGAAAATCTTTGACCCCCGAACCAATTTTTCCAGTTTACGAAAAGAAAATAATTCGAGGGGGCTGAATACAGGTTATACTGCATAGTGAATAGGGTGCATGAGGTAGCAATTCAAACTTTAATTCACGAATTTTGGCCATTGAAATAACGAATTTGTGAGCTGGTGAATTATCTTATTATGAAACAACATTTTCTTCTTAGCTAAATGCGGCCGCTTTTGCTTGATTTCTTCGATCAAATGTAGCCATAAGTTTGCATAATACTCGCCATTGATAGTTTATCCTTTTTTAACATAGTCGATGAAAATTATCCCACGCGTATCCCAAAAAACCTTGCCTGTAGATGAAACGGTCTCCACCTTCTTTGGAGCCGGTTCTCCCTTTTTGTATCCATTGTTTTGATTGTTCTTTTATCTCGGGTGTGAAGTAATGGACTAATGTTTCATTCATGATTATGAAATAAAGCAAAAATTCTGCTTTGTTGCTGTGAAAACTTGCTAAACACTCAATGGAAACGTCATCACGACAGTGGTTTTGCTCGAGTTTGATCCAACGCGGCACCCATCTTGCACACAGATTTCTCATGTCCAAATTTTCAGTTAATATGCGATGTGCCGCACTTTTTGAAATGCCTACCACGTCTGCTACCTCGCGCACCTCGAATCTACATGCACGGAATATAATTACGAAGGTTTCTCATCCAGGATATAATATGTAATTTGCATAAGCTTTGAAAATAAAATAATTTTATAAAAACATGCAAGGCAAGAATGGGTGTTTTACATGCATACGTCCGACATAGACAGCGTGCTATTCACTTTGTTCATTACAAACTCTTATTTTACATAGTATTTCACAAGCCGCCGCGAGGGTTAATGACAATGGGTTATTATACATCAGAGGGTTGCACGGAGTTACGACGGTAGAAAGAATAGAGGTAGGTGTGATTGTTGGTTAGGTTGGTACGTACGATCGTGGAGTGGAAACGAAGTAAAACCCCGCGGAAGCGCTTCGCTTCACTTTTTTTATAATTTCAGGGGCCACGAGACCCAAAACCATTCCTTTTCGCCCGCTCGCCCCCTTTGAAGGCGGAGCCAAGGAGAGGCAGGGCCGGCTGGCAGAGAAAGAGAGACAGACACACACAAAAGGGCGGCAGGCAGGCACAGCGACGACCCTTGTGAGTTTTTTTTCCCTACGACGATCAAGGTGCCCCCAATTGTTCTCGCGGCCTCTGACGGAATGAGGGAAACAATTGCGGGCAGGCGGGCGCAAAAGACCCTTTCGACCGACTGAGGGAAGTTCACTGAATATTTTTCACATGAGCAAGGGAGATTACGATTCATTTTCCTAAACTCAAGTCGACCTGAATCGGGATTTCCAACCAAAGGGAGAATATAATAAATCTGTCATTTGGAAACTCCCTGAGATTCTTACATAATCTCGGAACACCAAGGGAAAAAGACTTGCGAATGAAAGTGTGGGTTTAAAGCGGTTTTCTTCGACCTCGCGCACACTTCATCATAAACGATCCTAGCGATAAAAATAAAAATGAGTGACTATGGAAACAATGAATTTCGGCAAAAGTAAAAAGTATAAACGTGGGGATGGTTCCACTAAAAATAATAATAATAATATATATTCTGCGATCATTTAAAAAATAAATAACCAAGTTATTTGCGGATAAAATTAATTCAGTGGTCAATCAAAACTTAACTATTCCAATTACCACAGTAAGAAATTTTGGAATTTCCCCCTCTTGATTTTCAATTATGCGTCGTAATTTGCACGTTATTGGATAGATTTTTACTACATTCGTAGGTGCTTGTGCATGTTTGTTGATAGTATATGTATGTTTATGCGTGTAAGTTGAAAGGATTTTTGCATGAATGTATACGCCACTTTCGTGTAGGTTTACATGTATTTGTTGGTTTTGCATGTGGTTTTATTTTCATTTACGAGTGGTGACCTAACACCCCTGCCACATGCCCCGTGTGGCAGCTTGCGGGGTATTATACAGATGTACATGCAGATATGTCAACTGAATTTTGAACGCGTAACTAACATTGTGCTTAACCATACTTCATCCTATTTGATTTTCTTTAATTTTAACGAAATCATCCTGTGACGATTTCGTTAATTAAAGCCTTGTTAAATAACCTGCAATGAAAATTCTACTTCCCTTTTCTCCACAGTTGCCGTCAACTTCTCTAATTATTCTCCGTAACGCTGATCGTGAATTCCACAGCGTAGAAATTCGCCGCCAGGGAAGTGAAACAATTAACAACGGTGGCATTGCATTCCACGTCGTCTTCAAACCGTTTCCCACCAATCCACCATATCAAACACAAGTAGAGGAAATGGTCTCTATCTAGGTTCAAGGTCAAATGGTATCCCTCTTGTTGATAGCGATCCAAAAGCGCTCGACCACTCAACAAACAGCCTTTGTTCCTTGTGTTGGTCGGTAAGACGTTTCGAACCCAACTTTGCACGAAATTTGTGATATCCGAGTTTTTCCGTTGTAATTGTGTAAACAATGGTGCGCCCAATAAAAAGGCGATTTATCAGCCCGAGCAGTAATCTTCAATGATAGCTGTCTAGATAGATAACGACTGGATAGCATTTCTTGATTTAAAGAAAGATTTGATTGGTCTGGACTAAGGGTCTGCCACTCAACTCTTCATCACGCACATTTTTGCGGTCATTTTTGAAGTCTAAGACAACTTCCCTTCATTCATTACCGTTGGTCCATAAGCTAGGCACGAATTCCGATCGGTGGGCTAATGATCCCTTTGCACAAAAACATTGAATCACAACACAAACTTTGCGACTGAAGGTAGCTTTTCGCGGGCATTGCTACGTTTCTGCATTCACTGACTGCTGAACGACTACTAAACCAAACAATTCCTTCAGTAGCTTCCAAAACAATCAATAGATGGCGCTTGGCTAGTGTACGACTTTGTTCTGACCCGTCAATATTAAATATAAGAAAACGGCCCTTACCTTTCACATGTGCCTCGTACAATATTTTTATTCACGTTCATTTACAAGGCATCATCCAAGGCATCTTCTTTGCCATGGCTTTATTTTTTCATTTATTAGACATTAACAATTTTCATGAAGTTCGTAGATAGAAATTTGAAACTTCCGATTTTGACTCATTTATTCGAAGTAGGGGATCGAGATGGTGCGTTTCTTAACGTATTAGCTTCACAGCAGGTGGGCCCGGGTTCGAATCCTGGAGGCGGCAGATATTTTGCAGTGGGATCCCAAACCTCACTTTAGGTGCTCTGCGGAGGGCACTTTTGAATGAATACGTCGTCCGTCGGATGGGACGTCAAGCTGCGGAACCCTTGGCGCCTTTCGTCAAGAGTAGGCCAATGCCGACGCCAGATATCTCTCCACCCTTCATCCTTTCCTATCCATCCCTAATGACCCAAATTACCTCAGCTGTCGGTCGCCTCCCCTAAAACTACTACTACTTATTAGAAGTATTTTTTTAAGCTTCATAATACTTTCAAATGCATTTCTGATCGGGTTAATAAATGATCCAATTTCAGTGCCACCTTATGCTTCAGCTAGAGAAACATAAAAAAACCTAAAAATATACGAACCGATTATAATAAAGTCAATATTTGAGTATTATTATTTTAACCTGGAACAAAATAATATTTATCACCTTTAACAAAAGAGACGTAAATCAACTTACGTATGGAGTAAGGATCACCGAGGAGACTCTACCACTAGTTATACAGAACCTTATGCCGGTCGGGACGGCTGATATGAACAAGGCGTTGTGGGGGGGGGAGTGGTGTCGAGGGTGGGAGGGAGGGAAGAAGAGGGTGTCGACGGTGGGAGTACTGAGTGACGATGCCCCGCTTGCCATGCTCCCCACGTACAGGGTACGCCCCGACCGCCCCCCCCCACCACATCGCCCGATTAGCCCTCCCACATGGGTCGAGGAAAAACGGGGCAACTTCTGAAATTCCAGCGCCGCTCGCTCGGCAAGTGTCCTCAAGGACATAAGAGGCCTCGGCAAAATTCATAGTGATTGCTGTATTTCAGGCTGTTGGCGGAAGGGATCAGGGGGATGCTGCAATGGACGCCAGGAAATTGGCGAAAACGAAGGATTATTGAAATGAAGCAATGACCTTTTTTTATCACCTGCTCCATTGGATCTCGTACTCGGCTCTGGTTCAATGAGATACACACCTATCAAAATGAAAATTAGCAAAAAATGTACACCTGCAGTTCTACATCCATTTGATGCCCCGCAAGCCGCTGCAAGGGGGCGTGGCGGGAGGTGTTCGGGCACCACCCGTAATTATGAGGAAATTCATTGGTTTTCCATAACGTACATTTCACCTTCTCCACACACACACACACACATCTCAAAAGCCTCCAAATCTCCATCTATCATCCGCCTTTACCCACCAAGGATCCAATCCGTACAAAACCACGCCTCATACGTAAGTATTCACAAAGAACAATCTTAACCCTATTCCAACCAACCAATCAACTTCATCTACATGTACACAATACCCCGAAAGCCGCCACATGGACGTGTGGCGGGGGGTTTTAGGTCATCAGCCATGCATGCACAATTGCAATAAAGTCACCTTTACACAAATATTAACACACGAAAAGAGTGCTTATATGCAAAAATATTCAGTAAGAGGAAGCGTGTATTCAACCTGTAAAACTCTTAAAAGGTGGGTTTATTAAATATAAAAATAACATGCAGGATATGGACCAAATAGATAAACTTCCAATTCTATCTCCCATACACTTGCTGTGATATCTATTATGATCTCCAATGGCTCGAGGAAAAAAACCACATTTTACATCCATCCGTTCTACAATAAATCTTGATTTTACGTTGGTGATCTGATCCACCAAAGTGAGCGAGGACCTGTAATACAAAATTTACTTTATAAGTATGTCCTTAACATCCTCAGATAAGTAACCTGCCTCAATTTTATACAGTAAATTTAAC